>BMAO01011701.1:0-19365 GCA_019973975.1 Trichonephila clavata | reverse complement strand
CGTCAGACTTTATTTTTCAGCTATTAAAAATTCATAAGGCTTTAGATTTGAATTATGATGAAATAAAATTGGTCGATCACATAGTAATGCGACTAGAACCCCAAATAATGGATTATTTAGAAGTTCGAAACCCCACAACGAAAGCTCAGTTGATAGAGTTGGTAGAGCGGTATGAGGAACGTCATAGGTGCAGGGAAAACCAGGGTTCGAGTAATAATTTTGCTAGACGAAGTTGGGATATGAGTAGGAATCCTGAGGAAAGAAGGAATAATAGAAATTGGAGAGATACTGGGGTCGGAAATAGTCAAAATGATCAAAGAGGACTAGGCAGGGGTGCGAATAATTTTTCTCGTCGTAATTATCAAAATCAAGGATTCGAGGGAGGAAACCGCTACAACCACCCAAATCAGCGAACAGATCGATACCAGAACCGTAGGATGGTGGTTAGGAAGGGTCCTAGTGATGATTCAGCAAAACAGAATTGGAGGCGTGTTGATTGCAACAGCGGAAGGCAGAGAAATGCCAATTTAAACTTTCAAAGAGATCGTATTGAGTCAAATCCTCCTAATAGAATTAAACTTAATTCATTACGATTATCACCAGTTGATCTTCCGTATGTGCCAATTCTTTTGAATGATACCTTTATAAAAGCGCTCTGGGATACAGGTGCGGAAAAGTCATTTATTTCAGAAAAAACATACCGATCATATTTTTCTTTCTGTCCTATTAAGAAATCGTTAGCTGAAGTAGTTACAGCTCAAGGGTCACAATGCAGAAATTTAGGCACAGTTGAGTTAAGAATTAAAATAAAAGAATTTTCGAAGTTGTGGAAATTTTATGTGATTGCTGAGATGCAAGATCCATGCATCATAGGTATTGATTTTATGTCACATGCAAGGATCAGTTTTGATTTTGTTAAAAAATCGTTAATCATTCCGGACTCACAAATTGAGAAATTGGCAATTTCGGACGAACCGGTACGGATAGATTTATTAAAGACTAAGTTAAATACAGGGCAAAAACAAAAGTTGGCGAATTTTAATGTAGAATGGGAACATCGCCCAGGTACGCAAAATTTAGTGGCTGATATGTTGTCTAGGAACCCGTTAGAAAGTAATGAAGAACCAAAGGTGTCTTGTGCGGTTATTAGATCGTTAGTATTATCGTCTAGAGAACAGTTGAGAGAGGAACAGAGAAATGATCCGGAGCTAGGTCACATCGTGAAGTTTTTGGAAAATCCGGACGATAGTTCCATTAATGAATCAATCTGTAGAAATTGGTCCCGAGACTTTAAATTGATAGACGGATTGCTATATTATGCAAAATATACAACCACACTAGGTGAATTAAGGGTATTTATACCTAAAACATTACGTAAAGATGTTATGCGAGAATTCCATGACTCGCCGATGGCAGGCCATTTAGGCAAAAAGAAAACTTACTTAAAATTAAAAGACGCGTGTTATTTCCCGTACATGAGGAAATACATTTATAAATATGTAGCAACCTGCGACCAATGCCAAAAAGTCAATTATAAAAACGGATTACCAGCTGGTCAATTAATTCCGATAGTAAAGAATTTTCCGAATGAAATCGTATCTTTAGATTTGTTAGGCCCATACCCTGCAACTAGTCTAGAACGCTATAGATTTATTTTAGTAATTACAGATAATTTTTCTAAATGGGTTGAAATAGTTCCCTTAAGGAAAGCTTCGGCTAAAGCAATTGCCAATGCATTTTTTTGAGAATTATATTGCGCGTTATGGAGCTCCTGTTAAATTAGTCACCGACAACGACCCCCAAATGATATCCGAAGTTTTTGAGCAAGTATGTCGCAGGTTGAACATAAAACACGTTAAAACTGTGGTATATCGTCCACAAGCTAATCAAACAGAAAGAGTTAATCGCACTCTTTTAAAAATGATTTCGAGTTTTGTCGCGGATAATCACACTAACTGGGATCAATTTCTGCAAGAGTTCGGATATGCTATTAGGACAGCAGTACATGAGACAACGGGTAAAACACCGGCGGAATTATTTTTAGGTCGAAATTTAATCACCCCTTTTCAAAATTTAGTTATGGTAACTGATGGATCAGATTTAGTTTGTGGGAACATAGAAAGGTTGTTTGAGGAGGCTAGAGTTCACACAAAGCGCCAGCACGAGAAGTGGGCGAAATATTATAATAAAAAGAGGCGTGAAAGTAATGTGAAAGTTGATGATCTAGTATTAGTTCAAACTCACCCGTTAAGTTCGACAAGCAAGAAAATAGTGGGTAAATTTATGCCAAAGTTTGAGGGCCCATATAAAGTTCTGAGTGTAAAAAATAATAATAATTTAGTAATATTAAAATTTGGTAAAAGAATAACGGTTAATGTGGACCAGGTGAGAATTTACCATCAAAGAGAAGACAGTGTTGCCGAGTCGGAAAGTGACAATAGTAGTGATCATGGCGCAGTGGCATCAGTCAGGTCGGATGATGGGCAGTCGAGATTGGTGCAATCGGAGAGTGATGGGGGTTGTCGTAGAGGATTGAAATCAGGAAATTTAAATGGCAGTAGAGATATAGTTGCGAATAGACGCGACGGAGTGGAGGTGAGAAAAAAACGTGGACGAACGGAATCTGCTGTTTCTTCGGGGGGTGAGGTGTATAATTTCAGGAAAAAAAACCGTATTGGACTGAAAGAGAGAAAAGAGGAAGACCAGACTCTTGGAGAGATAATATACAAAAGAAGAAGAGACCAGAGGCCCAGGTATCCCGAGACAAGAGAAAGTTTTCCTCGTCAATGCCGTCTCGTCCCTCCAGAAAGCGGTATAGAAAGGTGGAAGAAAATAGTTCTGAAAGAGCAGTTCCAGGACCATCCCACAGATTCAAGTACAACAGACCTCATCAGGAAAGGAGCTGTCCATACAACCTTCGGAGCCGACGTCGAGTGGACAACAGCCAAGTTCCAGTTCTCACAAAGGAAAACAACGCCTCAGCAGGAGCATATCAACTTCAACGGACTCAATGGAAGAGGAGACCCAGAAGGTGGGAGCGCAGTGAGGACAACCCTAGGACAAGGTCATCCAGCACAGAGGCCATGGTTGGAGACAAAGCCTATGCAGATTGGATCTAAAGACTAGCCAGGTTGTATAATTCTAATTTGTTTATTTTTCCTCTGACAGACAGTTCGGAGTATTTTCTATGTGGGCTAGTCTATTTTTTTTTTTTTTTTTTTTTTTTTTTTTTTTTTTTTTTTGTAAAATTTCAGTACAAAAGTTACTGCGTTTTGTGTATTTTCATATCGGTTGAAAAAGCTTTTGTATTTAATTTTTTTCCAAATTGTGGAAAAACACTTGTTGAATTGCAATTGTTTTGCTACACAATAAAGACGAGGCTTTATATGTGAGATTACTTGTATTGTTTGTTGTAATATATTCTATGTAAAAAATATATATATATTTGTGTGTAATTATTAAGATGTATAAGTACTGTCTGGTTTCTGGGCGCGGCGTAATTAGGAATACTAACAAAAAAACATTAACAGCGCAGCGCGATTGATTGGGAATTTTTTGAAAATGAAACCAGATGAAGGTTATTTTATTATGAAACTATATATATATAATATAATGTATGCCCTATTTTATGTCAATAAGGAAGTTGTATAAAAGTTCTGTGCATTTAATGTCATGTTTTAGAAAAAATTGACAAGGTTTCCTTTCAGGGCAGCAGTCCCTGAACATAGTGATGCGATGAAAACTTTGATGTCGTGAGAAGATATTAATGTAAAATTTTACATTTATTAGCACTTAAGTAAAGTTCATGATCAGGGTTTTTTCCTGGAAAGGTTTTCCCCTGATCTTCGCCCGAATGGGATGCACTGTAGGGATTGTATGTTTGTAAAAGGTCAATAAATTAGAGTGGAGTACCCCTTTGAGTAGTCATTTCTGTGTGCTAGTTTAATTAAAGTTTCTAACTTAGAGAGTTAAAATTTTCTGCAAGTTCAATATTTTCAGGCATTCTAAAGTTCGCGAGTTAACTTTCTACAAGTTCAGTATTTTTAGGCATTCTAGAGTAGTTAAAATTTTGTGCAGGTTCAGTGTTTTTCAGATGTTAGGTAAATTAAGCGAGTTCTTGCAGGTCGTTTAGACCTTCAATAAGTCACGCTTTTTTTTCTCGGAGGGGGGTTGTTACGGGTGCTTACGCGTTTCACTAACCTTCTCTCAAATCTTTAAAGACTTTATTTATTTTAACCAATCTCCGCCGAGAGCCAAGGGTGTGACTTATGCAAACAAGATAGTTTCGGGTTTAGCGAGTTCGAAAAAGATATAAAAGGGAGAAATGAAATGAAGAGATGAGGATGACTACGTGGTTTGATAGAGGAGATAACTACGAGGTTGATTAAGAAGGTGATTCTGAGAGATTAGTTTAACTAGTGAAGTTTGTTCGCCTGAGGAAGATTATAGAAAAAGGTTCATTAATTCGGTTCGGACGGAGCTGAAGATATCTAGGATTGAAGCCGCTCTTTAGATCCATCAAGTATTAGAGAAACCTGCCTTAAAAAGGTATCAGGTCAGTTATTTTCATAAATTAGATATAAATGCGTAGTTTGATTGTATACGTTATTCTCCGTGGTTTCAGTTAGTATTCCGTCGTTCATAATCGGGTTCTTCTCGCACCCCACTGTAATTTGTTGTTCTTAAAGTTTGATTAATATTTGTGTATTTCTCTATTAAGAAAGGTCAATAAATAATATTGATTTATTAATTAAGTAGTCGTTAATCATGAATCCAACATACCCAAATTTAGATAATATTGAAAGGGGAGTTAATAATCATAGGGGTAGTGAAAGACTACGACACACTCACTTCAAAAAGTTAAGTACAAAGATGTAAAATGCAAAAAAATCCTAATGAAATTCCTGCCCACACCATAATGCTTCTGCCTCAGAATGCGTGATGTTCGGTGATGTTTTAGGGCTGATTACATGTTCCTTGTTTACGCCATATCCTTATACGCTTGTCATCTGGCTCCAGAGCAAATCTTGACTCCTCTGTAAACATGGCATTGTCCCAGTAAGACACAGTCCTATTGCCATGTTCCTGGCACCACTTTAATCGTTCCCCTCTTGATTGGACGGATAGAGGAACACAAACTCGAAGTACCTGGGCATACAGTCCATTCATATGTAATCTTCGGCATACAGTAGTTGCAGATATAGCCTTACCAATGGACGCTGTAACCATAGATTTCACACGTGTGGAGGTCTCTCTGCGATTCCACTTGGCTACAATAGCAATATATCGATCTTCCGCGGGCTTGTAACCCTTGGGTGACCGCCTACGGGCCTTCGGACTACTGTCTGCGTGGGTTGGAATTGTTTCCATCAACGTGAAACTACAGAATGATAAACGCCGAAGAAAAGAGCAACATCTGTGATCGACTGTCCTGCTTCAATGCGCCCCACAGCACGCCAGCGCTCAGAATCTTTCATTCGTTTTCTGGAAGTCATAGAAATACGTATGTCTTGAAAACAAATTGTACGAAAGTTTTAAACACCTTCTATCAGCACTTATAATCAATTTCTGTAACCCTTCATAAAGCTGGCTTCTTATAAGACTGCCCTTTTTGCATATTTCATGACATGAAAGCACGATTGGCTGTTACCTAACATATTTGCATACTTCCATCTACCTCTGCAGTGAATTGCATCCTCTTCGATTCTGATTGACTTCCTGAAATTAGCATTTTCCTCTCCGTACTTAACTTTTGGAAGTGAGTGTATATTCTGTTTTGGTAAGAGGACAAAAACAAAAAAGGACAAAAGAGATCTTTTTTGCGAATAAGCATTTAATTAAAAAACGTCAAAATGGAAAGATCTTGGCTATGTTATTCAACTAGTATTCGTAGTGTTTTTTGTTTGACCTGCTAACTTTTTCTAAAACAAATTCTCAAAACACAACCGGCTTTTCTGATTGGAAACACGTAACAAATTGCTTAAAAAATCATAAAAATTCTATTGAACATAAAAATTCAATGTTAGTTTGGTTGACACGAAAAGAAAATAAGTTTGTCTTGAAAGGGAAGAGCATGACTAAGGAAATTCATTTGGGGACGAGACTTTGTGTATTAGCAGTGTTCTTTTAGGAACGTGGTCTTCAAACTTTTTGAACCCACGGAAAGCCTAGAACTTGAAGGTGCTTTCGTGGAATCCCTAGAACTAGAAAGTGTTTTCGTGGAACCCCATTCCATACACATACGCCGAAGAATATGTCTAAAAGTAATATTTAAAGTAGATCAACATGTTACAGGCTTTTCATGTAACAGCAATTACAGAAAGCACATTTGCATTTATTATTAAAAAAAATCTAATCTAATTTTGTAAATATAATTTACTCACTAATAATATTAATATATGATTCGCGTCACCTATCCATGCATTATATTTAGTAACTGAGATATGTGCTTCCTTTTTTTTACACGAACTGTCGAAGTCTAGGTCTGTTGATATAAAGGGCAATCGCATTACTTGTTCTGAATTTAATTTGCTTTTATACTTTGTTTTTGTAGCCCCACTTACGTTGAGAAATATATTTCACCTAAACACAATGTTCTGAATGGCATTAAAATGTTAATAGATGCGTGAGAAACCCCGTGTATTTTGCATGAAAGAGAATTTGAAACTTAAAATTTTTAGAAGCTGTTCTTGCTTAAATTTAGATTTTAACATCAACTCTGTTAACATGTTGTTCGTTTTCCTTCATTATAGGTGTTGTTTTCCACAAATGTAAAAAGGAGCATTTTCCATCAGAAAACTATTTAGTTTGTTAGACATTGTGCTAACTAACGAGTATAAAATTATCTAGGGGAACCCGGGATAGTAAACAATAGAATATTCTCGATCTAGTACAGGGGTCGCCAAAGTGGTCTATATAGACCCCTAGGGGTCTATTTAACAACAGTATAGGGTCTATCTGACCCAAGGGGTCGAATGGGGGTCTATTGGGACTCGAAGGAAAAAACAGTTGTTAATACGCAAATCACACATATCTAACTGCGTACGTAAAAATTTAAAATATTTTTATATTTGACTTAATATTATATTCTTTATAGAAAATAAAGTAATAAATCAGAAAACAATTAAAAACTTATTAAAAATTTGACAATACATAAATTTTGGACTAATATAAATATAAAGCAAAAATATGTGAAACTTTACGAAATGGCTCAGCCATTTATGCTGGCGTTTCCAAGTTCGAATATGGTTGAAGCCGGTTTCAGTCACGTTAATTCAATTTTAACTAAAAACAGAAATAAATTTAATGTAGAGCTTCGAGGGGATTTACGGTTAAAATTGACTAATTTCAAACCCAATATAGCGAACCTTGCCAAGACACACCAGGCACACTCATCTCATTAAGAAGTAAAAAATCTGTAGCTACTTTTCTTACTGTTTCTGATTTATTAAAAATTTAGACTAATATACAGTTTTATTTTAATTACCTGAAAATTACAATTGTGGGGGTCTATGGAGATTTCGAAAAATTATATAGGGGGTGATGATCAAAAAAGTTTGGCGACCCCTGATCTAGTAGAAAGTATAAATATAAAAAGTTTAAACATTTTATTATTCTTTTTTTATTTTATAATAAAAGTTTAAAAAGTGTTGCAAAATAAAACTATTCAATATAAATAAAATTTTCAGTTTTAATGAATAAGGGGAGGGCATTGAGCTTTAGAGATACTTGCGTAACTTATAAACTTCATACGGTGGTATTCTCAATCGCGAGTTATTGAAAAGGTAACCCACGGATTGGGTAACCCCCGCTCGAGGGTAACTCTCGGGTAATTCTCGTTTCTTATTCTCCAACTGACGATTACCGGATCCGTGAGTTATGCGTGGGCAACATGTTAAAGTCGTTGTGATTGGACACTGATAATCACGTGACGTATTGCTTACATTTTGCGTTGTATCTTGGCGTGAAACATTCGATCAGCTGTTTTTTTTAACACGCTTTAGAAATGTTGAGTAAAAGAATCGATAATAAGTAAATATTGATCTACATAACGGTCTGAGCACCTTTCCCAGCTGACAAATTGAATAAATAACCAATTAAAATTAACAAGGAATAGATACTTCTAACAAAAATCAAATGTCTATATTCAGTTTTGACATTACGAATTATTTGTTGTTACATTATGCTCTACATTTTAAATGTTCTGATGTGATGCTGCCTGAAGATGTGGCTATCAATAGTGTGTTTGAGGGCTAAGATTCTTATTATTAATAAGTGGGTCAAATGGTACAAATAAAGTTGGTAATATTATCAGAAAATGTGTTTTGCTTGTTAAATGTTATACAATGAGAATTCAGAACTCGTATTATTTTAAAATTTCAATTTATATTTTGATTGTATACAAGTATAAATATCCTAATCTATTTTTCTTTTTGATTTAAAATTTTCCAGCAACCCTTTAGTAGGTTAAAATAGAATGTAGATTATGCATATAATCATTAATTTAAATAATTTCGAAAGTCTAATAATTATTCTTAATTCATGATTTCTATAAAGTCTTAGAATGAAAAATCCAGTTTTTTTGTGAAGAATAAATTTGTTAATTGAATCTTAGACCTCATTAGTCACATTTATCTAAAACAGAACATGATACTGAACCTTTTTCAATTCCATCTAACAAAAATAATTATACTATTGGTATTAATCTGATTGTATTTGTCTCAAAACACTATATATGCACACACATTTATCAATATTTTACAATATAGAACTGAAAACAAATGTTACATATACAAAATATTTGCAATTTTTCAGTTTTAGCTCCAATCCGAGCAGAGTAGTTGGTAAAAAAGTGGTAGCCCGCTTATCTCTGGTGGCGAAATCCGCGAGTTACCCTCCGATATCGGCGGGTAGAATCGGCGAGTAACCTTTGGATGAATAATCCGCGGATTTGGCGCGATCCGCAATTGAGAATAAAGATGTTTCGCCAATCTGCGAGTTACCTCCGGTTCGGGGATAACTCGAAGTTAACTCGCGATTGAGAATACCACCGATAGAGAACGTGAATCCTCCCCCCCCCCCGTTTTGCATACATATTTATTTCTTCTAGATTTCTTATTTTGAATCATGGAACACCAGGCTTCGTGGAACACAGTTTGAAGACCACTGCTTTAGGATGTTCAATGTAATAGCGCCGAATGGACAGTCAATTTGGAGAAAATAGCTTTCGAAATTCATACTTAGGTTTTGTGCAATTAAGTTTTAATCAGCTCCAGCGAAGCAGTGGCATAGGTGATAGCACACCTACATTTCTCGCAATCGGTTAGGGTTCGAGTCACGTGGTAGACTTGTTTTTCTTTCGATTTATTTAATTATTTTTACAATTAAATAATTTTTCTTATCAAATATTTTTCATAATTATAAAATAATTGCAATTATAAAATATCATAAACAATTTTACATATTACTAGCTGACCCGGCATAAACGTCGTTTTGCCATATAAATTATGTCTAGTGAATATTTTGGTAGTCAAATAAAAAATAACTAACTCATTGTAAGTGTGTGGGGATGTGGTATACGACTGAAAGAGGAATGGAGCGCTGTGAACGATGACGGCCTATAAAAAGTAACAAAACACCAAAAATTCATTTTTTTTTAATTCTTTGCACTTTTATTACTTTAACTAATAAATTTCAAATTACATCTCTATCACAAATTATGACAATTAAAAAATAACATTATCAGTATCTTACTGCAATGGAGTGTACGATATTTTTAATGAGTAAACTACACCAACACAAACAAACTAGATGATTTACCCACGCGCAAACATGCCATGTTCCATGATCCGTGTGAAGAACACGGTGTGCCCAAATTTAAGCCATAAACAGATATCGTTTGGCCGTGAGACTTATTGATTGTCATTGCGAATGCCAATCTAATTGGAAATTGAATCCGTTTGAATTCAATTGGCACATCTGTGGGAATAATAGGGATTCGTGGTAGTAATACAGCTTCTTCTCGGCACTTGTCATTCAAAATGCTAGCTTCGACAACGTTTTCAATCAATTTTTTCATGAATAATCGCGTGCCGTTGCACAACCGTGGTAGGTTCAAATTACGAAGCAAAACAACCGGAGATCCCCACGCACTGAGTATTACAATTTTATTAATTGCGTTTACAAATAAATAAACTAATAAATATAAGTATAAATGTCTGAAAATATGCAGAAAGGGTTTATACAGGTAACACAATAGTTGTTGTAGGCGAGAGCTCGTGAAACGTGTTGAAAACTATCGATTTATATGAGATCACTTAATTAACTGAACGTGAGAACTATCTTGAGCAAAATGGGAATAAATAATTATAGCACTGCAAATTGATGATACATTTAGTATAAGAAAATACTTAATATGAGAGTTGCACTGAGAAAGTAAAATGATAAGTATAAGCATCACTGCTACGATTGATGCGCAATCAATAATAATGGCCGAAAATGGTTTAGGCCCTAAACTTGAGTGAGAGAAAGCTTATTATCTGAGAAAGACAGGAGACCGGCTTCTTTCTCATCTCTACTCTGTGCTGTTTACGGTGTGAGAAGTGACACCGGTAGATGCCTGGCGGGAATAACTGATCGAGTGGTAACTGATAAATTATCTAACCAAGTGTAGAAAATTATTAAAGTACTAATATCGCTATAAAAAATAGGGGTTGGTGGTAGAAAAGTAAAAGTTTAGGGTTGTTTGTATTTTTTAATGTCGAATCATTAAAAAAATTTTTAAAAATTTTGTCCAAAAAAGAAAAATTTAGGGTGGACCACCCTTATTACTTAGGAATATAAAAAACAGTTTACGGGGGAGGGGGGGGTCCTATTCTCAGACCTAATGAATATACGCACAAAATTTCATAAGAATCGGTCTAACCGTTTCATTTGTCTCGTATCACTTATTTGAAATAATGCTAACGATGTAAAAGCGATTAAGTTTTATGCAAATATTTTAGACATTTTGTTTTTTTAAACCTGCAATATATGAATTTTTGAATTAAAGATGTGTACATAAAAATGGAAAAAAAAAACTTTTCACTCGCCAAATTTGGTGATTTTTTTATTTGTTACAGACACCTATTTTGATATTGTAACCTATGCAGAGTGATTTGGATGGTGGAACAGAGAAAAGTCGCACATTTTACGCGAAACCGATTTTCGATGCCAAGCGAAACAACAGAGATGGGTTTTAAGGTTTTAAATTAATATCTTCTCAACTAATAGCAATATCGGAATGAAAAATAGTTTACGTCCTATTCTCAGACCAACTGAATTTACGCACAAAATTTCATAAAAATCGGTCTAGTCGTTTCGGAGGAGTTTGGTTACAAACACTGTGACAGGAGAATTTTCTATATGAGATAAAACTATTTTTTATCTAATTATAAAACTATTTGTAATTATTTTACATTTTAAAATACAAAATAATTATATAAAGTATTATTTAACATAATGTATTTTATAATAAATATTATTTATTAATTATATTACACTAATCAATATATATTATAATAATAATTTAATATTATAATATATTTATAAAATATAATATATACATTTATACAATTAAAGTAATCGTTTTAGTTTTTAAAATATAAAATAATTACATAAAATTTTATAAGCCTTTTTTAAATAAATTTATTTAATTGTAAAAATAATTAAATTAATTTTAAAAAAAACAAAGCAAGTCGAACGCGTGACTCGGGCCCTGACAGACCTTCGCAGAATGCAGGTGCACTACCACCTATGCCACTGCATCGCTGGAGCTGAATAAAACTTAATTGTATAAAAGCTTAGTATGAATTTCGAAGGCTATTTTCTTGGAACTGACTGTCTATTCAGCGCTATTATATTGAGGGTTGAACACCCTAAGAGAATACTACTATTATACAAAATCTCGTCCCCAAATGAATTTCCTTAGTCGTGCCCTTCCCTTGTTATGTAAACAATTACAGGAGCAACTAAGAAAAGATACAGAATATTACCACAATGTCCTGAAACGTGTTATTGTGGTAGTACAGTATTTGGCTATAAGAAGTTTAGCATTTAGAAGTACCGAGGAAGTTTTTGGTTCTCCTCATGATGGAAATTTTATGGGTAACCTGGAACTGCTAGCAGAGAGTTCGACCCATTCATTCGTGAACATATTGAACAGTGAAATTACGACCAAAATCGTTAATATCGTACTTATCAAAAACAACATATTAGCAAATAATAGAGATCATGGGTAATCAAATCATCAAAACAAAATTACAACTCAAATAAATAATGATGGCACAAAGTACTATGCAATTGTGATGGATTCAACATCAGATTTGTCCCACAATGACCAACTTGCTACTGTACTACGATATTGTTTTGGGGGGAAAAGTGTATGAAATATGTGTCTCATTAATTAAGATTAGTAGTCAAACTGGATTTTACTTATTTAATTTTCTACAAGAATTTTTAGAAACAAATGAACTGCTATTGGGTAATTGTAGGGGACAGTCATTTGACAACGCTGCCAATATGTCCGGTCGATAGATATAATTGTGTGCAAGCTGTTCTAAAAGGAAAAAAATAAATTTACTAATTATGTGCCGTGTGTTACACATTCTCTTTATCTGGTTGGTGCAGAATCGGTTGTTGTAACTGAAATCGTGAGCTTCTTTGTCTTAGTGAAACATATATGTATGTTTTCTTTTCTGATTTGACCCGTAGGTGGGAACTTCTAAATCGTAAAATTAAACTGAAATTTTCATTAAAAAGTTTCAGTCACACCAGATGGTCTTGTCACTACGATGCTGTTGAAGCCTTAAAAGATAATTATAGTAATAACATGAATATTTTAAAAACATTTTTAGCGACAATGAAAATGAGAAAATTTATTTTCGAAAAGGGGTATAAGGCTGTTTTCGGTCAATGTTAAAGGATAGGGATCAAACGGGAAGCACATTTGCCGGCAGGAAAAAGCTCCAATAATAATTAAAATTTCTATGGCTATAAAAAAAGTTATTGTTTAGAGGATAGTGTTCTTTGAATTTTGATTTTTGTAAAAAATATGCAGTTTTCAGCATTATTGCAAAATGAAATTTGAGTTTTCTATGTTAAAGTATAGGAAGTGAAAACGCAAAGCACATTTTAATAGAAAAAAATTGATTTTTTCGAGTAGAATTAAATAGTATATTAGAAAGCATGCTTCCCTCTTTTGACTAGTGTAGCCAGAATTAAGTTTTATGTTTTTATTAATGAATTATTTTAAATTTTAAGTTCATTCTGAATTATTTTTGGCGTAGTTAGGACTATCTCAAAGAGATGGCGCCACCATCGTTTTGTAACACGAATTTTTCTTGGGTACGAATACTTAATTTTGGCGATAGCTTTCTGAAATATTGTCGCCAGCTGAAATGATGGTAACCAGAAAGTTGTGACAAATAGTGTGGACAATAAAGAAGATTTATGATGTACACAGAGATTTAACATCTCAAACCTGATGAACTTTCCCATTTAGGAATGTTTTCAATATTTCCAGCATGTGTGCTTTAAAAATTTAAATTATATAGATAATTTATAATTCTGCTACTTAGAATTTTTTTTTTTTTTTTTTTTTTTTTTTTGCCTGTTATTAATGAAATGCATATAAAAATATTTAAATTCTGTGAAGCGACTGAATGAAAAATTGAAAGTATACTTATTTTATACTTGACACATACACAGAAAGCTGTGAATTGACTAGAGAACACAAATTACTACTCCTTGAAGCTCACAATTTAAAATTTTAATATAATTATTGTAATTCAATTATTATTATTTTTAACAAACAAAAAAAAATTTTTTTCATCGAATAGATTTTATATTTAACGTGCAATTTTACTGTTAAACCATTGGAACAATCCTTAAAAAAATCTGGTTTTTTAATTAAATTAGCAGAAACTTATTTTTTTAATTACTTTTCTCCAATTCTAAGCCGTACCCTCAAATTCTCTCTCTCAGCCCGATTTTGTGGGGAAAAAACTAAAAATAGTGTTAAATATGTTATCGACATATGATAAATTTACGAAATAAAATATGGCTGCGGTAGCCTAGTGGTCAAGGTAACGGACTCGTGGCTGGCGTTTCATGAGTTCGAGCCTAGTACTGCTCAAGACCTGTTATGTAGGGAAGCGATGCACGAGTGAATGAATAATAACGTCGCACTGTTCACCTACGTGAATGGTTTTTGGCGACGGACCTCGTAATTTTGAGCCATGGTCATTTGACGAGGACGACACTTGAGTTTCCCCCTCTCCTAAGAGGGAGGGCGACGGGAGGTCCTAATACCAACGGGAGGACGTTTGAGCTCTCGACAGATTTAACGTGTATCGCTCCCCTACACGGTGGGTATTTAGTGATACTGGGCTCGAACTCGTGACATGCCAGCCACGATCCGATACCTAGAAAACTCGGCTACCGCGGCCACAAAGCGATGTACGTTAAATCTGTCGAGAGCTCAAACGTCCCCCCGTTGGTGTGGTAGGAGACGGGATGCCATCTCAGGTGTTGTCCTCGTCATTTGACCATGGTTCAAAATTACGAAGTCCGTCACCAAAAGCCCCTGAGTAACTAATCAGTGCGACATTAATATTCACTCACTCATTTTACGAAATAAAAAATTGATAAAGGTGAATTAATAATAAATGAAAATAATTTATTTATTTTACCAGTATTATAAAAACTTTTTAAAAATAAACTAGAACCTGTGATTTTTTTCTATCCGATAGTATCGTGTTCAATTTTTAGATCAACCCGATTTTTAGTAGCATAAATATCGAGGGGGGGGGAGAGTGCGGCTTAGATTCGAATAAATATGGCAATATCGTGATTTAAGTTTTTTTTTTCTATTAAAAATTACTGTCTGGCATTTTCTATCATTGAATATTTTCAACAACCTGATGTTCTTGACAAAATTTTTAATATAATAGTCACTGAGTGATTTCTTTGCTGAATAATTCTAAATTTGATATGTTTAAAATGTAAAGTTAATTCAAAATATATATCCATTTTAATTAAGTTTTATAAAAAAAATTTACTACTTAAAAATTTTATGACATATTTATTTATGAAAAAAAGAAATATGTAAGGCATTACCGTATGAACAGATATTGGCTGCTCATAGGTGTTTTTCTTTTAGGACTATAGTTAAGATATTTATTTTTATTACTAGTTTATTTTTAAATTAGATAACTTGCTGAATAAACTTCTAAGAACACTAATTTATAAAAAAATTAAAACTTAATTTTCTAACTATTTAAAAGATGTTTTCATTTTTTAAACGCAATTATACATAAATTTAAGAAGACTTTTAAAATGAATGATTTATTTTATTAACGAAGGGAAAATATAACTGTAATAATTAATAATTTTTGCTTTTTTTAATCTCGCAATTGCTATTGCTCGATTTTATATTGTTAAGAAGTTTCACTTTTCTCAACTTTTCCATTAATTATTTGCTCAGAAAAACTCATAACAGCTATTAACACCTTTTTTTAGGGGGTGGGGGACAGGCGGAATGTTGAATCTATCCACTAGAAAACTTATGTCAATCTAATTATTACAAAGCTATTTTACTATAAATGATTGTCTTAAAACAATCTGTTACTCAGTTTAATCACTATGTGATAAACTACTTTGTTTTTAATTGCAGTTTTGTTATTCTCAAAACCATTTAGCGTCCTTCCAAAGGCATCTCGTCATGTCATGATGTCAATATTTCATGGGAATTTCACTTCAGATTTGACCAGAAAACACTTGTTGGTCTGAAGTCTAGGAAAGAAGAGAACGGTACAAAAAAAAAGGGAAGAAATAGGAAACTTTTATTGCTGTGGGGGTACTAAAACAGAAAAGAGGAAAAAGCAGTATTGGGGATGTGTGAGAGGGTGGAGTCCCAAATTTCGGTGATTTTGAGGTCTTCTAATTGGATAGCGTTGAATAATCATTCCGACGGAAGAAAAATACGTTGCTCGTTTCAGTCACTTTTGAAATTTAGAATAGGAACCTTTACTTCTCATAGGACTTATTTCAACTCAGCTTCTTTTTTTTTTTTTTTTAATATTTCTAAAAATGCATTTGAAAAATAAAAGTAATAGAGCTCGTAAACATCCTATGATAGGCAGTATTCAAGTCTTTGAACAATGCAGAAAGGCAATATATGTCTAGTTGAAAAGAGAGGGGTTTGCTGATTAAAGATAGCCTTTGACCCCAAATTGGACATTCCCCCTCAATATGAAGGAAAGGTTATGTGGTCAATATAATAGTCGCTGTGTGATTTCTTTGCTGAATATATTTTAAACATATCAAATTTAGAATTAAAGTTAATTCAAAATATATATCCATTTTAGTTAAATATATCATAAAATTTTTAAGTAGTATATTTTTTATAAAACTTATTTATGAAAAAAAGAGAAATATGTGAGGCATTACCGTATGAACAGATATTGGCTGCTCATAGGTGTTTTTCTTTTAGGACTATAGTTAAGATATTTATTTCTATTACTAGTTTATTTTTAAATTAGAAAATAAAGCATTCACAAAAAGATAACCTGTTAAATAAACTTCAACGAACACTAATTTTAAAAAAAATTAAAACCTCAAAAGTTATAGAGCTTGTAAACATCCTATGATAGGCAGTATTCAAGTCTTTGAACAATGCAGAAAGGCAATATATGTCTAGTTGAAAAGAGAGGGGTTTGCTGATCAAAGAGAGCCTTTGACCCCAGATTGGACATTCCCCCTCAGTATGAAGGAAGGTTACGTGGTCAGAGCGGACGACAGTGGAGAAACACTGTCTGCTCTGGGAAGTTGGGTTGGAAGAGTGGATATTCTTGTACCTATTGCGTTGTTTCCCTAATCAGTCACATGTCATTTGTTGTACACAGTTTCGACCCTTCATTATACTGTTATTTAATATAAGTTTTAAATATTTCTCTGAAAGTTCTTATTTTTATTACACTTTAACACTCATTACACACTCATTTTAAAACGCATTCGCACTATAATATCTTAACAATTTAATATAAATAAAAAATGTATTTATTCTTGTAATTCAATAATCGTGAAAAAACAGAAAACTTCCGTAAAAAAAAAAAAAAAAAAAAAAGGAAAGAAAAAAGAAAAAAAAAAAACGTTAGCACACGTGAAAGATATTTACCATTTAAAATACCGTTTTAAATTACATTTGTAATTTTTAAAAGCATTTATTTACTTATTTGTTTGCACCCTTTATCTGTTCTAAGAGGGGGATGTGTCCGATCTCTAGGTGGTGATGGCTCTAGCCACGAAATATTATGTGTCCGCTCTAACCACGTCCTCTTTACCCCACACCACCAAAGAAGGAAATGGTATGAAGAGACAGTAGATGATATTTTTAACAATCATTGAAACAAATTAAGAAAATTTATTATTTAGAAAAGAGAAATCACTCCCCCCCCCCCACCTCAATACTGAAAAAGCAAATCCAAACGGAATCCAGCGTAATCTTATGAATTATAATTGAAATTATAATAATTTAATTACAATTGATAAACTTTCCCTTTAGGATTACTACTTCGTTTTAACACACGAATAGTGTACTGCTTTTTATAAATTATATATAAGTGCATATTATTAGAACATGTAAGAACAAAAATTATTTAACGTAGATAAAATTTTCGATTCTGTATTTGAAACAATAGTCCTTTCACATACTTATTATTTTTTTAGAAAAAGGAGCAGATAAAATGCATATCTAAGAAGTTTACTTTCTACTTTGTAGAATTGGTGAATAAATAAGAATTATTCCACAAGAAATGTTTTGTATATCAGTGAAAAAAGAAACCAACGTTTTTTTACTATTTTGATACTTTTTTTGATTGATGATTGTTATGCATCTTCTAAAACTAATAAGATTGGAAATTTTTGAAACATGTTAGGAATATTATTTATTTGTGTGTGTGTGAGAGAAGGGGATAAAAGAATAAAAACAAAATTCTCCCCAAAAGACACCATACTCACCAATTACATGGAATTTATTTTTACATGGAATTCATAGCAAATTATGAAAATTTATTTGTAAATTATATGCCAGCTTAATTCTGGAAAATAAACCATATAATTTTCTATGGTACTATATTTATTCGTTAAGAGTAAAATTGCTTCATATTGTTAGTCTTTTTTTTAATACAACAGATTGAAACATAAAACTTAATTTTTCACTAATGTATATCTACCTTTTCTCCTGTTTCGTTCTCCTCAGCATTTATATAGTGCAGTGGCCTTCAAACTGTGTTCCACGAAACCCTGGGGCTCTCAAGGTTACCCAAGTCACAATAAACAATCGAAAAGGAGATTATAAATGTATATGCAAAATGGATTGAAGTTTGTATAACTACAAGTATCTTTTATAAAAAGCTCATTTCATCATTAAAATTTAAAATTCTATTTGTACTCTGTTCTATTTGTAAATCTGTCGAGAGCTTAAATGCTCTCCCTTTGGTGTGATGTGGTAGTTAGGAGAGGGGATACTAGCTCAGGTGTCGTCCTCGTCACTTGACCATGGTTCAAAATTACGAAGTCCGTCGTCAAATGCGACGTTAATGTTCACTCACTCATTTTACGAAACAAAAAAGGTGAATTAATAAGAAATGAACAATTATTTTATTTTTTACCAGTATTAAAAACTTTTAAAAATAAACGAAATCTATATCTTTTCTATTCGATAATATCTTGTTCAATTTTTCTATCCGATGAATTTTTCCGTCTTCAATTCTTTTCCGTCTTGCAACCAATTTTAGTAGCATTAACATCGGAATAAAAAGGTGCGTCTTAGATTCGAATAAATATTGCAATATCGCGATTTTAAAGTCGCTGTATCTTTAAATTTGCTGTTTTTTCTATTCAAAATTACTGTTTGCAGTGCCTGTTTAGGCTCATTTCGATACCTGGAGCAGAAGATCCACATGTATTCTTGACTCTGGAGAAGTGAAACTTATAATTAGAAAACCTGTTTAAGTCCAGCCTATCAGGGCCCTTCCCGGCCCAGGGCGCCCGCCCCAAGTGCCCAATGGATAAACCGACACTGACTGGTATTTTCTATCGTTGAACATTTTCAATTCCCTGGTCAAGTCTGACTAAATTTTTAATATAATAGATGCTGCGGTTTCTTTGCGCACTACATTTTATACATATCAAAGTCAGAATTAAAGTTAATTCGGAATATATCCATTTTAGTAAAATATGTAATAAAATTTTTAAGTAGTAAAATTTTTATAAAATTTTTTTAGCACTATAGTTAAAATATTGATTCGGTCTAGTTTATTTTTA
>BMAO01011700.1:0-37392 GCA_019973975.1 Trichonephila clavata | reverse complement strand
CCCGCGTTGATATTTTTCAGGGAAGAGTAGGAGTGGTTAACGAGGACTGCAAAATTTCTGTTATTTAGGAAGGAGAGTTTATTAGTTTAATTAAATAAGGTGGAGTGTTAGTTCTGATTAATTTATAGAGTAGGCCAGACTCTGTCGAAAGCTTTTTGGATGTCGAGGAAAACAGCCCCAGTTGACTTATTTTCAGCGAAACCAGTTCTTACGTATTCCACCACACGCAGTAGCTGGTGTGATGTGGAAAGATTGGGCTTGTGAAGCCGTGTTGTTGCGGTATCAGGATATCGTTTTGTGTGAGGTGGTCGTTTAGCCTATTTAGGATTATTTTCTCAGTGATTTTGCTGAGGATAGGTAGGAGCGAGATTGGCCGGTATGAGTCGGCCAACGTGGGGTCTTTTCTGGGCTTTAGGATTGGTACAACTGTGGCTGTTTTCCACGATTGTGGGTAGTAGCCTATTTTTAGAATGTTATTAATTAGATCTGTAAGTTGGAAGATGACAGTAGTGGGAAGGTTTTTAACCATTTTATTGGTTATGCCTTCACGCCCTGGGGCTTTTTTGATTTTAATGTTTTTAATGTAGTGGAGAATTTCAGAGGGTTTAGCGTCACACAGTTGATGTATCGTCAAAATTATTGTCGTTGATTAGGAACCTATCAACAAGCCTCGTGTGTTTGGTGTCATTTTCTGGATTTTGGATGTTGTTTAGCTGAAACTGGTTTTCTAACGAATTTGCCAGCGTTTCAGCTTTCTGTTTGTCTGTATAGGCATTCCCGGAGGGGCCTGTTAGGGCTGAGAGATGGGGGATCTCTTCTTCCTGAAGCACCTGAAGTTAGTGAAAGAATGATTCTTCAGACTCTCTAGCAGCAGTTAAATACCCCTTCCCCCTGATCACGTGCCTTCCACGTCATCCAGGCGAGTTTATTGCAAAATGTAGGGGTGGTCATAATGTTTTGGCTCTTGAGTGTATATAAATTTCTAAACATTCTTTCTTTTAATAGTCTTTACATAGAATATCTATAGCATATTTATCTATTTTATGAATATTATTTTAAGATATATTTTTCAAAGACTGTGTGGGGAAAATGGGGCTTTCCCAAAATACTTTTTAATTCTGAGGATTCCGAAAAAACGTGAAGACCTTTGATCTAGAGCAGAATTTCTCAAACTGTGGGGTGCGACCCTCTAGAACGGCGTGATAATCCTACGTGGGGGGCGTGAGCATATCGAAAAATCGAAAATAAAAGATTATTTAAAAAAATATTGCTTTACTGAAAGGAAGCAAAACAAAATACATCCAGAACTATGAAAAGTAACTTAATACTTATCCGATTACTTAAAATATTAATTACTTAAAAGTAGCTACAATATATAATACTTATCTTGATAATTTATACGGTCTATAATTAAGGTCGTATCGTAGCTTAGTTGTCAAAGTACATTATTATTGCAAGCAATGCATTGTCATATTATGGGGGGGGCGATGAAAACTATGGTTGAAAATTTGCTGGTCAATATTAAAAGTTTGAGAAGCACTGATCTAGAGTGTTGTGTTTAATTGTTTGCAATCATATTCCATTCCATAAAGCTTTTCAACCACCTGCTTTCTTACCAACCACTAAAAGTATTTTATAATAATCATTTTATACTTCTGATTTAGACTTTTCACATCTCAAAACCATAGAAAGGTCTTTTCAGTAAAAAGAGCAAAAAAGAAGAACATAAAAAATGTATATACTTTTACTTTCTGAATACATTAAATTGTAAATTAAATGAACGTAACAGCCTAAATAGGAAAGTTGTAAATAAAAATAATGCTTCATTTACAAGTTCGAGAGGTAAGATAGGCCGTGTCCGTAACACATATATTCCCTTTCTTCTAGTAGATATCCCTTTTAAGCAGATGAAATGCAATTGAGCTCAACAAAACATTCTTGTAAACTCGTACATCACTGCGATGGATTTACTGAGGAATGCATTTCATAGGAAAAACCTTTTTTAACTTTCTTAACTCTAAAATCTAAGTATTTCATTAGCTTACCTGCCACAATAGGTGTCGCTAAATATGGGCGATCCGTTCCTTGAATCCACGCTTCTGCAACAAAATCCGAAGTCTCCGATTTTGACCTGAAGGTCCTGGTCTAGTAGGAGGTTGTCGCACTTGAGGTCTCTGTGCGCCACGCCTTTCTTGTGGCAATAGCGCAGGGCCTGACACATGCGCTTGCACCAGTTACGGCCTATGTTCTCGTCCACTGCACCGTACCTGTATAAGCAATGAAAATGAGCAAAGAAGTGGTTCACAAATTTTAAGATCGTTTAGAGAAGAAACCATTTTATATCAAAGAAGACAAAGTTAACAAAGCACAAATTGATTTTAAAAAAAGGCTTTAAATAGGGTTTAGGATTTAGGCTTCATTACAAGCAATACAGGGAATGCAATGGACATTGTACTTTGCAACACTAGTAAAGTGACGACGATGAAAATAGCCTGAAAACACTAGTCCAAAATGAGAAATTTATCCGTGAATCAGCTCCCCCTTTTAGGGCGGGTCTTCATTTGGCCACAGCAACGCCAGAAAGCGTGGATAATTACATCTTACGACAAGCGTTGTTGGCCCCGCAAGCCACTTCTGCCGCTATTTCACAGTATGGGCAGGACACCCTTGATGTCTCGCATAGACCAGGATCATTACGCAACGATTGATTTCTACTAATTTGCACTCGTGAGGTCCATTAAGAAGACTACCTATGACCCCTCTTTAGAGATATTTGCAATGGTGTTGGACTAGAGCGACATGGACAACATGTAACGGGTTCTATTCGAGATTCTGACTAATTCTCTAGAGAAAATACTTTGTTATGACATTTGAGAATAAAAAAAACTTTTCCTGTAAGGGAACCGCTATTTATGTTAATGAGGGTTACTGTTTAAAGTCAAGTGGAGAGGGAAGTTGGTGATGGTGATTGTTATCATACGGAGACTAAGAAGTTAGTTAGAGAAGCTAAGATGGGATTCGTCGTAGCTCAAGGTGAAGAATTCGATGGGCCCTTCAAAGACTTGTGTTATTGTTGGAGATCCTCTATTGATAAGTATAAGATTTAGATTCTAGATATTTAGATTACTCTTTAAATTCAAATGCTCTCGTAGCTTAGGTCGCATTTAGATAGTGATTAGAAAGTTATAATAAAGTGTATATTTTCAGAAAATGTCGCATCCTTTGGTGAATCCTTATACTTCAGCGGGCGAGAGTCAGCGACAGACTTGTGTGTTGTGTTGTCAGACGAATTCCGTTTTTGTTTGTCCAATGATAGCTAATGTGTACAAGTGTGATCTGGTTCATATTGAAGGGATTATGATAGACAAAATATCGTGAGAATGTGCTACGCCTGGCGACAATTCGCTTCCATCAAGAATGGCCTATGCTCTTTAACAGCAAGATAACGCCCGAGCGCACACTTCAAGCAATGTGCTATGCAGCATTCCCACATTCTTCCGTCTCACCATTCTCCCCTGATCTCTCACTAATAGAACATATCTGGGAGAGGAATCAAGCCGCTTGCATCTACTACATTCAAAAGATGAACCTTCCTCTGACAAGGAATGGAGAACCATCCCTCTGGACTCTGTTCGTATTCTCACTGACTCTGTATCTAGAAGTGTTGCTTCGTGTATCACTGTCCGCGGTGTTTACCTTTAACCTACTGAGCTGACGTTGCTCTCGTTCTGTGTTATGAGTATCAGTTCAACAGAAACGTCGTGGCCGAGGTAGCCTAGTGGCTAAGGTCACGAACTCGTGACCGGAGTGTCTCGGATTCGAGTCTTGGTGCCACTGAAGATCTGCCGTGTAGAGGGGGACAATGCATATTAAATTTGTTGAGGGTCAATGTCCTCTCCTTGGTGTGTTAGTTAGGAGAGGGGAGAGCCAGCTCAGATGTCGTCCTCATCACTTGGCAAACATCACTAATTATTCGCTGCCTGGCTGTCTTTGTTTGTCGCGTTTCTTCACTTTATGGTCGCTCCTTCTTGTTGCTGCATTTGAAATGTCGCATGTCGTATAAAACAGTTAAATGTTTATTAACGAAGTTGATTACTTTTAATTCCGGCTTATTAATTTACTGGCTATTCTTTTATAAATATATATATATATATATATATATATATATATATATTGTTTTTCTTGGGAAGATATAACAATATGTATTGGGAATGTAATTTTTTTTCCTATCATCACTTCGAAATTTAACTTTTGAATCCGAAAGCTCACTTCGCTATCAAAAGGATATTTCCCAAAGTAGCCCAATTACGAATTTTCATTATCTAGGACACATTTCATCGTGCATTAAAAAATATATTTATATTATTGGCCCAGAATTCTTTTTTAAGCAACAAAAAGGTAAAATAACCAGTTAAATATTCAAAATGATTAATGAAAATTGTTCATTCAAATATGTATCGGTAGGGACATCTTAAAACATCTTGATGCCCTGGGCACCTAAGTAGAACTAAACCCTACCTGCGACCCTAAAAAAAATAGAGTATATAAAATACATTGCCAATAGTACGTACAATATATATATGTGGGACGGCGTCTAGGGGAAGGTTCGATTTTAATGTTGAAATAAGCACGCATAGTTAAAATAACCTAATTTATTAAAAAAAAACACAACTAAAACATTTACTATCTACAAGGGGTTTTAAATAATTCGAGATAGCACCATACTAATTCCGAAAACACGTACTCTTTCTCAAAACAACAGAGAGAGCGATTTCCTCTGACCTGCCTTCGTTCAAGCTTTGGTGCAACTCCCAGTTTCTTCTTTCTGCCACCTTTATAAATACATGACCTCATCGTATTGCGCAGCTAAAACTCACGTGGTTTCGATTAGTGGTGCCATCTCTTACAATAAAAATCAAAAGAAGTAAAAGAAAACTTGCACTCCTTTCCTACAAGTTCGGCCATCCTGGGAATCACTGACCTCAGTGATTTTACATACCATACAATAAAATATAGGCCTCTGCAAAATTAATATTAATCGGAGATAAAAATTCCAATATAGACATTCAAATTTGAAAATAAGTATACAACTCTCAAAAATGAAATATTAATAGCAAAGAAAGCAAAACACATTAATACACATTATGTTCTTTTAAAAAGAATAGAAAACGCTTTTTATTAAAATACATCATCATGGTGAGTAAAATTTCATTAAATCAGCAGATGAATTTGTTATCTTAGGTCCCTCATGATCACCCACTTTCTCTAAATCATATCTATCTCTAGGTTTTACTTTAACTATTCTATATGGTCCCAAAAATTTAGGCCTTAATTTCAAACCTGTCCCAAATTGTGTTCTCTGAATGACCACCAAGTCACCCATCTGGTAGTTAGGGGCCTTCCTGCGCTTCCTGTCATAGGTTCTTTTATTCTCTGCCTGTATCTTCTGGATATTTTTCTTTGCGTCTTGTCGTAATTGGTTCCTCTGTTCCTGAAATTCCTCCATCATTTCGTCCATCAGTAACTCCCTCATTCGAAGGTCTTCCTTGTTTCTCATGGTGACGCCAATTAATAATTCAAATGGAGACCACTTAGTACTACGATTAAATGTACTATTTAAAATTCTTTGAAGTTGGTCTACGAACTTGAACCACCCGGTAGACTCCCCAATTGACAGCCCGGTCAAAACAGTAACAATAGCCCGGCGCATTCTCTCGACCCGGCCACTCCCCCTGGGCACTCCGGTGGCAATTTGCAAATGTTGAATGTTTTCATTAGTACAATAATCTCCAAAAGCTCCAGAAGTAAAAGCATTATTCTCTTGGGATTATTAAAAGTCTTTTGTTGCAATTTTAATTTAACCAAAGCATCTTCTGCGGAAGTAGATCTAACGGGATAAAGCCAGGTAAATTTTGTAAAAGCATCCACTATTGTGAGAATATGCTGATATTTCTTATTAGTAGAAGGCAAAGGTCCGATAAAATCGACGTGATAAGTACTTAATGGCACATCCTCTTTAGGAATGGGGTTGAGGAATCCATCCTTTTTTCCACTCTTTTTGTTGGTCAAAATACATGGCACACAGTTAACAATTACATTTTGCACCTGCTTGCTCAAATTGGGAATGAAAAATTCTTGTTTCACAACTCCTTCAGTCTTGGCAATGGAGAAATGTCCCTTCTCATGTGCTAACTTAATTATCTCAGTTTGCATATCTCTTGGTACAACTATCAATTCACGACCTTCAACATATTTGTAAAGTATTTCGTTTTTATCGAAAAAGTCTGAATTGCTGTTTGTTTCAATCAGTGACCTTAGACTCTGAGTGTATTCATCCTCTTGTTGTACCCTTTTTAATCTTGCAGTTAGAGTATCGTTAGTAATTATTGCGACTGGATATCTGCTAAGGGCATCCACATGTTGCATTCTCTGGCCGGAGCGATGCACAATTTCATAATCAAACTCTTCCAGCAATAATGCACATCGCGCTATACGAGTAACCAAATCCTTTTTGTCCATAGTCTTTTGAAACGCTGAGAAATCTGTTATGACTTTGAAATGATTTCCCATAAGGTAGGTACGAAATTTCTTTAAAGCGTTGACAACAGCAAGAACTTCAAGTTCATAGCTGCTATACTTCTCCTCTGCCGGAGTAGTTTTCTTAGACATGTATTGAACAAGATGCAATTTTCCATCTTCTGCCTCTTGGAGTAAGACGGCTCCGTAGCCTTGTTGACTGGCGTCCGTGTCAATTCGGTTGTTTTTCCCTGCTGGAAAATACTTAATACTGGACTTTCAGTCAATAATTGCTTGAACTTTTCAAATGCTTCTATTTGAGGTCGTTCAAAGACAAATCGATTGTCGTTTCTAATTAGATCACTCAAAGGTTTCGCTATTTTAGAGTATGACGGAATAAATTTTCGAAAAAAGCCAGTGAGTCCCAAAAAGCTTTGGACTTGTTTGACAGTCGTTGGCACAGGAAAACTCTTGACAGCTATCGTTTTTGCAACTGAAGGGCGCGCCGTTCCATTTTCGACAACGTGACCCAAAAAGTCCACCTTTCGTTTTAAAAACTGACATTTTTCAAACTTGATCTCCAACCCATATCTGGATGCGACCTCAAACACTTTCTTTAGTTTTTCCACACCTTCTTCCTCATCTTTAGCTGGAATGATCAAATCGTCCAAATAAATTATTACGATGCCTTTTCGCATGAGTTCCCTAAAAATGCTGTACACATATCTTTGGAATACGCTTGGGCTTGTACTGAGACCAAAAGGTACCTAATTAAATTCGAACTGCCCGTCTGGTACAACAAAGGAGGTGAAATGCTTGCAATCCTCGTTTACGTCGACATGAAAAAACCCATTTTTCAAGTCTAACGTGGAATACACTTTGGCATCTTGCAGCCTATCCAATATGTCCTCTATCAGTGGCAAGGGGAAGCGATCCTTGACTAGTTTTCGGTTCAGTTTCCTATAGGCAATGCATAGTCAGTCGGTACCGTCTGTCTTCTTGACTAACACGATTGGACTTGCATATTCAGAAGAGCTTGGTCTCACGATTCCCTTATCCAACCATTCGTCGATCTGCTTGTTGACGGTCTGATTCTCCAGAAATGACAAACGGCGTGCTGTTTGGTAAACTGGTATATCATCCTTCAGGATAATTCTCGTGGACACATTTGTAGTTTCGGTCTTCTTAGGTGTATAGCTGTTGATTAGTTCAGAGAGTTTCTTTCTTATTCGAGGATTGATAACATGTTTAACTTCGATTTCGTCTTCAGTTCTTGCTTCATAAGCCAGTGTATTCACAAACCACACTTTCTCTTCGTGTTTACGGAAATAAACACCTTTTTTATCAAAGCCAACAAAAGCTTGTTCCAAAATGTCCAATCCTATCACTGCCTGGAACTCCAAATGCAGCGCAGGCACGACATGCCATATTACGGAATATTTCTCTCCATCCAATTCGATTTCTCGTTGGAACGATCCTTTTGTTTTGACTTCGTACTTTCCCAATCCAGATAACACGACAATGTCCTTCGAGAGCTTCGATTGCTCGATGATTCCTTTGCTTACATCTTCACGAATGAGCGAAACTCAGCTTCCAGTGTCGATTAGAGCCTCAAAAGTCTTGTTTCCGATGGTTATTTTCCTGGTCTTAATTCTGTCTTGCTGAATTCGAGAACAGATCTGGACCGGAGAGCTTGAAGATTTATTGATTTTCGTACCCTTGTTGCGCTTTGTACAATCTACGGCATAGTGACTTGGTCCCCTGCAGTAGCTACATGTTACCTGTTTAACTCTTTTATCGTAAGTTCTCGTCGATTGAAAGCATTTTCTTTCATTCCAATTATTTCCAAGGTGAAAACGTTCTTGCCTTTGAGAACAATTATCGTTATTGTTCGATCTCTTAGCAAATGAGTTTAACTGCTTTGGCCCTATAGTTCTTCGGACGTCCTCATAATCTTCAAATTTTTTCGCTAGCTCAATAGATGAGTTAATAGTAGACCATTCGTCCAAAAAGTGTTCCTGAAAATCATACGGCGCCCTCTTCTTCATTTGATTAGCTATGATTAATTCTCGTAATTGGTCGTAGGTGTTAACTTTTAAGCCCAAAGTCCATCCATCAAAATACGTCTGTAATTCGTGTTGAAAATCTTGCCATGTTCGTTCATCGGACTTTTGGTGAAACAAAAATAACTGACGAAATTTTTCCGGAGAGATAATTTAAATCTTTGTAAGAGTAAATCCTTTACATGATCGTAATCATTACACTTATCAGTTGGTTCTCTTGCGATCAGATGGGCAATTTCGACGGGTATTAAACCTATAAGTTTTTGAACCCAATCTTTTTTCGGTAAGAAAGTTAGTTCTGCATGACGCTCAAATAAGGTAAGATTCAAACCAATATCTTCCTTCATATTAAACTTATGAAAAGTTTCGTGAAACAGTTTATTCGATGCTTGAACGTTTTCGGTGTTATTCGGCATACCGGAAGTCTGTTGCGCTTGTATTCTCAACTTCTCTAATTCGTACTCTCGTCTTTCTCTCTCATCCTTTCGCATATCCTCTCTCTCCCTCTCAGCCCTCTCCCACTCAGCCCTCTCTCTCTCAGCCCTTTCTCTCTCTTCTCTTTCTGTACGTTCCTCCACTATGCTATCAAGCATCTTTTTAACATCGTCTTCAACGTAATCTGGGCTTTTTACGATCAGCTCCTTTAACTTCAATTTTGTGATACCTGCTTCGATAGTAAGATCCAAATCCTCGGCGAGTGACACCAAATCCTCTTTCTTTTTCGCGAGTAAGAATGCCATTTTTATACTCAGAATGGTGACCCAGAGAACTTAAATTTTTTCCCAAGTTAAATGAGACAAAACTATGAGAAAAGTTTACTCACCAATTCAGAAACAAAAGATAATTTAAATAAGATGCAATTATCAATTATAAACAATTATAGACAAAAATGGACTTTTTAAAGAATTCCCGGAACTTAAATCCTTCTGCAAAACACAACAGTATTACAGTTAATATCAATTTTATTTTTTATTTAAAAAAAAAACGCGTTCCTCTCATTTATCAAAAATAGATTACTAAGAAAAAACACGCAAAGAACTCAGTTATTAATCCAAAACTAAAAGAACATCAAATATCTATGTCTGCAATTAAACCAATAATAGTACCTAGTACTTCAAAATTCAATTTCAGATTCACAGAACAGGAAATATACACACAAAATCATTTATTTAATTTTCGCCTATTACTCACACAACACCAAAAAAAAAGGATACTAGCACAATTAAATGTAATTCTGAAGACACTTTACGTTGACCTCAATGACACAGGAAATCTTGTTTCGTGTTGATAACTCGCAATTCGATGCAGTTCCAAAGGTTCTCTCGTCAGTGTTGACCTCAATGATCAAGGTAATCCCGTTCAATTCGTTCAGTATCTCGTTGAGTCGCTGGGCTTCCAGTTTTGGTTGACTGTAGCTGACGTGGAAATTCCCCAAGATTCTGTGCCTCTAACCAAGTCAATGGACTCCTTTTTCTTGTTGACTGTTCTCGCTGAAGTATTTCCGTATCGCTCGTAAGACTTCGCCGGGTCTCTATTCGATGCAAGGCAAGGTCTATGTACCGCTCAGGAAATCAAAAATCGATGAGGAGGTAAAACTTTTAAAAGATGCTCTTAGATAAAACTTTGAATAGTTAAAAATTCTCGGTCGAACCCCCAATTTGTGGGACGGCGTCTAGGGGAAGGTTCGATTTTAATGTTGAAATAAGCACGCAGAGTTAAAATAACCTAATTTATTAAAAAAACACAACTAAAACATTTACTATCTACAAGGGGTTTTAAATAATTCGAGATAGCACCATACTAATTCCGAAAACACGTACTCTTTCTCAAAACAACGGAGAGAGCGATTTCCTCTGACCTGCCTTCGTTCAAGCTTTGGTGCAACTCCCAGTTTTTCTTTTCTGCCCCCTTTATAAATACATGACCTCATCGTATCGCGCAGCTAAAACTCACGTGGTTTCGATTAGTGGTGCCATCTCTTACAATAAAAATCAAAAGAAGTAAAAGAAAACTTGCACTCCTTTCCTATATATATATATATATATATATATATATATATATATATATATATATATATACTAGCTTTTACCCGCGGCTCCGCTTGCGTTGATGTCTTTAAATAACTGTCAAAGTCGTAATCATTATCATTAAAAAGTAAGTAATATAATATGGTAATTTTTTTATTGCTTGACTGGAACCAATAAACTTTAAAAATTCTAAAATTGATCTTAGTTTATTAAAATTGAAAATAAAATTTATTATAATAATTAGCAACAAAAATTCAATAACTTAAGCTATTAATATTTTTTAAAATCGAAAGTATCTACGTTTAATATATAATTTCTCTTTAAAAGACTCAAAACAGAACTGTATACCATATTATATGTTCTTCCGTCCGTTGCAAATATGTGAAGATTTGGGCATTGGACACACCTATTAGGCTACATATAGTTGGCCATGGGAAAAACATTGCTTTTCCAAAATGCACCCCTGCTACCTGAAATGTTAGCTTTGTTAATAGCAACATTAAAACTGGAAATTGAAACTTTTTTGAATTGAAACGGTAGGTCAGTGGGATACTTGAAATTCGAGTACGATAACACTATCCCTTTTCATGACATATGTTAAAATATTGGCACAAATATATTCTGCATCAGTTTTGTGATCCAAAGCCTCGTTCCTTTACATAGTCGAGGAGCATCGAGATTTTGCTTAAGTATAACTGGTACATTTAGTTTTTAATTGAAGTTTATGTGAGGGTACACCCGAAAGTTCAAGTGAATTTTAGAACTCCGTGGGATATGAAGTACTTTGTTCTTTATCCATGATTGTATTCATTGATAAATATTTCTTCATTTCCCCTACACGTTGTTTAAATTTTCAATGTTGGTTTTATGGACAATGTCATTGTTAGGCGCCAATATTGATCTTGCGCGCAACCACTGATCCCAATTTAAATTTTGTTGCAAACCCGGGTAAATTTGATCAATAAGATTTACATCATTTTCTTTTCAACATTACAAAATTCTTTGGAAGTAAAATATAACCTCCAGCATTTGCGTCCAAACATCCATAACCGATTTTCAATTGCGTTCTGCATAATGTTCCAAATCTACGTCATTATGAAGATGCACTCTCATATTCGTTTTCAGACTGAATTTTTTAAATTTTGCCCATAAGCTTGATGATTTAATAGAGACTGATTTCAGCTGCGACAGGATTACAGGGGGAGTTTTTGAAAATTCATCAGCCCATATATATTAAAGTATCGTTCCTCCTATAATATCTGTACTATCTCGTAAATCCTGAAGAGTCCGATTTAACGCTTCAATAGCTTTCTTGTGAGACATTGTACTTTCATCCCACACTAAAAGCTTGCATTATGGAAGCATCCTGCTTGAGAGCTATTTTTTCTGAAATTTCAGATGAGTGAACCTTTAAATGCAAGATTAAGCGATAATTTTAAAACGGAATGTGCAGTACGACCGTTGGTCAGTAAATTCGCGGCCATACCCAAAGAAGCCATAGCACAACTGCTATCTTCTGGGTTTTTCTGATAGTCATTAATAATAAGTTAAGCTAAAACCTTTTTCCGGTTCCTCCAAGGGCTTCGAGAAAGAAGAGTGCACCACTGCCGGATTCTATTTTACGTAACACTTGTTGGAAAACGTGACTTTGTTCTGGAATTAATTGAGGGATAAATTCTGTTACTTGATGTTACAATACTATAAAATCGTAGTTTAATTCTCAAGAAATTTCATTATAGAAGCCATTTCCGTCGACACGTCTAGGACTAATCATTGCAAAATCATGTAGCTTCTTCCCAACCATTTTGAAAAACTTTATTGCGTTTCGTTGTAGATGTGTTGATTGAAAGGCATATTTGCTTGTATTTGCTGCAAAATATCTTCCGCCATGTAGTCTTTGTACTTTTTCCAAAAGGTTTGAGGATTAGAAAGACCGAAGATGAAATAAGTATTGCGTAAAGCTCCCTAATTTTATTCGGCGAGTGACATTGTATGGCTTCTCTCCTCCATAGTATCATCTAGTATATCTTCAAAGTAGTTCTTCCACGTAAAATATCTAGATTCAGTATAAATGAAAAATTTTGTGCAAAATATGAATATTGTATAATTAGATTTTTAAAAAAATTCAAAGTGATAAACATTTGAAAAATCAAAACTTTTTATGAAACTGTCAATTAATATTACCATAAAATTTTCAATATCACGCGCGCAATTCGCTAAAACTTTATTTTGTTGCCCTCTTTAAAATGTGGTAGAAAATTTGCATTAAAATATCTGGGATTGTCGGAATAGAGAACTTCTTAGCCAACTTGGCGATATTTCTCAAAGTTTGAGTTTGACATTTAACAAACGTAACGTAATACACGTTAGACGTTTAATAAAAACCATTTAAAAATTGCTTTTTGTGAAGATGCTAAATTACACTATGTTTCAGTTATTTGTTACAAATGTGTGAGAAATTTTTTATTAAAATCCCATTGTTAACAAATGCATAATTTTGCGCCAACTTGGTGGGGAGTAAGCAAAGTTTCACGGTTTTACCCGCATAGTTTCCGTCCCCGTAGAAATATGGAGATAAAATGTACCCTATGTTACTCGCTGATAATGTAGCTTTCCATTAGTGAAAGAATTTTTAAAATCGCACCAGCCGTTTCCGAGATTAGCTGGAACAAACAGGCAGACAGACAGACAGACAGACAAAAATTTTAAAAATTGATTTTTTGATATAAGTACCGTATATACCTTTAAATGCATTTATTAAAAAGCTGCTAATTTGAAATTACAAACAGACACTTCAATTTTATTTATTTATATAGAAGATTATACCCACAACAAATAAATGTGTGTTACTTGCAATCTCACAAACCTAGATGTAAACCGGCTCTACCAACTGCAACCTTCCGACTAAAGGAGTTATGATTGTTATAGTGGTAGGCCTACCCCCACAATGGGTGACGGTCATCACATGATAATGGTCTCTGGCCAGTTGACATTTAGACGCATTCATCGTACACTTTTCCCAGTTTTTCAGAGAATATGTACGAAAATACATTCGACCATTCCAGTTATTTGGTACATGATCTTATTGAGGAAGAATCGAGAACAAGACGAGGCCTACTCAGAAGCAGAATCCTTTGCCCCGGGCCCAGCCCAAGTTGACCCATACCTTTAGATGTCCCCGCGTATCCGGTTGTTTCCATAACTACATAACCGGACTACAATCCGGAAGGCCTGGGTTCGATGCCCGATGCCACCAAATACCCGCCGAGTATAAAACGGAGAACGTGCTCGTTTTATCAGTGGGTCCGAATGGTGTCGCCATCTATCGTGTTGTGTGAGCAAAAACGGACTGTCACCTTCATGGGGGGCTCAAAGTTTAGGCTAACGACTGGCGTACAATATAGTCCGATGCCATGATGAATTTCGTGGGTCTAGATCTGACTACGTCAGACAGGTGGCATTAGTAACGACAACAACAACAACTACATAACTGTTAATTCAATTATTTTGTCATAGCCTTCAAGATAACCAAAAACGCATGAATATATATAATCCCCTTTTTTTCTCTGCAAATAAAAAAAATCCACAAAACCTATCAAATGATGTATTATTTTTAAAAGTGAGAAGTATGTTCATGTGTTTTACAATTAAAATTTTAAAATATTTACTAACAGAAATTTACTTTAAAAGTTTATTCGAAGGATAACTTTTCATATTTTAACATACTATGCAGATTGTCATAGTAGTACAACGGATTGTCCGATAAAAAAATAAGATAATAAATAAGATAAATAATAAATAAAATATATAAAAATGTAAGAAAAAAAGCTAGGTTCAGATATTAAAATAAAAAGTTAAATCTTATTTAAAAATATTAATCTTAGTAGTTAAAAAATTTTGTTGATTAAATCAGTGGTCCAAAACACCAGGGCCGCAGACCGATACCAGTCCGTGGATAAAATAGTACCGGACTGCACAAGAAACATTAAATTAGTTCCGTTTTATTTACTCTGGTGTATTTCTCTCGCAGTTTGTGAAATTTTTTATGGAAATCCCTTTATAATCCATTTTAAATGAATTTGAATTCCTTTTTGGTGTAGCTGTATTTTATTTTAAAGAAGTGCTTAAATACAATTAAATTAAAATTATAAAATTAAAACAATCTAAAATACAAACATTCTACGTCCCCTCCCCCAGCTGGGGTGGTAAAATTATCAAACGTTGACCGGTACGCGGCTATAAAAAGGGTGGAAAGCGCTGGATTAAATAATTTAATATTTTTATAATTATTTTTATAATTTTTATATATTACAAACTTTTAGTCCTTTTCTTAATATCTTTAACGTACCATACCCATTTTAATAGATTTAAATAATATTTAAAGTTGTATTTTTTAATCTAATTTTGAAGCAGATAAAAATCTTTTCACTCTGAATTTGTTTCTAATTTAATATGTTTGTCAAATTTTGATCGATTTATGTGGGATTGGTTTATTATTCCTTTTCATATTTTTTTAGCTCTGTTTCATCTAACTAACCTTAACATCTTCCCAAAATACATAGAATCTAATTATTTTAATAGAAATAATTAATTTCACTAAGAAATGTCTCTTGAAATAATTGTAAGGCCATTTTACACTTTCTGTGCCCATGTTTTTTAAAAATAAAATAAAATTTCCTTTAAAAAAATTTTAGTACAAGCATTTTTTTTAAGAAAGAAATCTTCAATTATTCAATTACTTATATATATATTTGCCTTTGTGACAAAACTATGGAAAATTACATCACAATATTTCTAACAAATCTTAGACGATTTTCAGTTACGAAAACTTTTAGCGACTCTAATCTTTGGTCGTTCCACGAGACTGATTTTTGGGATGGCACACAGAAGAATTCGAAACATCCAAACAAAGGTTTCCCAGATGCATTTTTTGTTCATTGCCTCGAAACCTAATTTTAAACCGTGTAGTTTAAACTTTCACCGGCACTTTTTCTATAGAAACTCGTCAGTAAAGTTAAAATACGTAATTACGTGCGGAGATGTTGGCAACATTCCCGCAGTCTCACTTGAAAGTGAACTGAACTGCACACGATCACGGCGATTGGATATCTTACTTGATAGATGCCGACACACAAATGCACCAAAAGAATAAAAAGAGACTGTGTCATAAGCGTTGCAGAGAGAATCCAATGTTTGTATTTCTCTACCCCATTTGCTGTGAAACGAGTGGACTGATTGATTCTTTATTGATGTCAGACTCTAAAGTAACACAGGACCCCGAAATTCAAAATCATGGTCAAGTGACAAGGATGACTTCTGGGTTAACATCTCAGCCTTTATTCTTTCATTGAGAATCTTAAGGATATTGATGGTAATACATTTAAGAAGAGAAACGAGCTATTAAATCAGCGACGTCGTCATTTCAAAAAAAAATTATAACAGCCTGGAAAATTCTGTGCGTTAAACACATATTCATAAAAAAGACGAAGGTTACTAGTGTAAAGCTCCAGTAAAAGGAATGAATGGTATTTTATCAAAGCATGCAGATTTACCATAAGACTACGCATAACAATAGGCTTGATTGAAAGTTAACATTGCACTCAGAAGCAATATAAGGGTAATTGGTGACTGACCTCGTAATTTTGAACTACGTCTGGTGACGAGAATGACATTTTTGAGTTATACTTCGCTCTCTAAACTTCAATACAATGCCAACATGAGAACCGCGAGTTTTAATTGATTTAATGAGTAATAGCTTCGCTACACGATAGATCTTCAGTTGCATCATAATTCGAACTCCCGTAACTCGACATCATGACCCTTTAGCTATCGTGGCAAATATAACAATCGCAAACATTCATTAGAAATAAACAACAGCGATAAAAAAAGTTTTTTTTTAAACCATTCCAAGAAAAAATCTGTCTTACAATAATTTCTTACAAGTTTGGTTCCTTCTAAACATAGAGTAATTTTTTAAAGAGAGCGTCAACAGAGATAAGAGCCCTTCGGAACTTTGTGACGGTAATGTGGTAGTGAGCGAAATGTCGAATATTTAAATCTTTTGTTCGAAATTAAATACAGAATATGCTTAAATGTCAAACTTCATGTTCTTAAAATCAATTCTCCTAAGTTTCCATAGCTTGTTTCTTGATGTCATGTTCTTTAAAGATTCATTGAGAATCTTATCTCGTATACAGAACTATTTATTCATGCATAATTACCCAATTAAAAATTTACATACACGGGTTCGTTATCATCTATATAACACACACCAAACAATAACAAACATATATTCTAAGTTAAAATAGTAGTACACACACATACATATCTTCAGTTAAAGTTAGAGAAACCACAGTTTTATTACAATACAAAATAAATCGCAATTATTAAAAGATATGTGACGCCCCCCCCCGTTTGAAGATACCTAATTATATATGTAGTTCATTAAGAAATTTTTGAACTGAAAATTTCTTTAGCGGCGTTGGGCACTTTTTGGTAGGGGAAAATCTTATGGATTCGCGTCACCGACATGCTCTGACTGGCGCACGCGCAGTGTGCTGTTCGCCTTAGACATTTTTTGGATGGGTGAAATCTCGTGCGTTCGTGTCACCGACATGCTTATAGCAGTATATCTGTAGCTATACAGCTGACGTATAGTGCTGTGTATATCTTACACAGCACTAATGATTGAATGAATTTAGTTAAAAATTCAATGTGTGTATATTGTGCATTGTTGAAATAGTGTTTTTGTTTAATTATTATTTGAATCATTTAATTGAAGAATCATTGTGCAGGACAATAGTAAGTACTAAATAAATATACTAATATTTTTAAGATAAAAAATAAATAAAAGAAAATTATTTTAAATACTCGTATTTATTTTGGCGTTTGAAAATTTATATTATTTAAAATTATTTTAAATCTTCGCATTTATTCTGGTGCTTAAAAGTTTTGTATTATTTATTTTCTAATATTTAACCTCTGCAATGCATCACACAATCTGGATAAGCATTTCACAGTGTCTTAGACGTTTTCTTATTACCGTGGTAAAACAGACTTCTAGTTGTTCAATCATATTTTTATTGTGGGTTTTGAAATTAAAAATTTTATAATATCTAATAATAATTCAAGATTAATGTGTTGAAGTTTAAAAAATATGGTTATTAATGCAAATAAACATCATAAAAGATAAACAAGTCATCGGGAGGATCTAACGTTAGAATTGAAAATGTTACAAAAAATACACTACAAACAGTCTCCAAAACTTTTCTAGAATTCATCTCCAACAAGAAAGGATTATCAATATTTTCATTCAATTGTCAAAGCTTGCATGCGCATGCAGCTGACCTAGAAATGATGCTATCGTAAAAAAGTCAAATGTTCTGCTTTTGTCAGAAATTCGTATGAAAAACGAAAAACCACTTGATATTCTGAATTTCAATATTTTGTAAGTTATAAAAGACCCGTAGTTTCAGCAGCAGGCGTAGCTCTTTATCACAATACTCGAGATACGTCACACTTCTTAACTTCTCATGTGGACATGCATACTAAATTCACTGGAAGCATTGGTGTTAATGTTTCTGATATAGACTAAATATGCGTTGCTGGTTGTGATTCCGAGAAGAGGCAATACATATTAATGGTTGGCGTTTATATTTCGCCTGGAAAATCTATGAGACAGATACAACAATTTTTTTTCGAAAATTTGATGATTTATACAAAAGAAGGTTCTGAAATACTCGAAAAAAGATTTGGCGAAAAATATATGATAATTTACCAATGATTTTAAGTGGAGACTTCAATATTAACTTTGCAGATGATAAAAAAATCTACCACTAATTGAATTTCTAAATGAAACACTTAATTTAAATATGTCCAATGATCGAAAACTCAGTACTACAAAATTTAAAACGACGATCGACGCGGTTTTTACGCGATACTTAGATTTGAATCAAACATTTTCCTTTCTTACTTTAGTTACCATAAGCCTATTGTATCTTTTTTAGAACAAAATGAAATAATTGAAAGTACAAAAAGTCTAAGTATTGTTGAAATTATTGATGACAATGATGCAAACAATTAAAACAATGTTAAAAAGCGAGTACATTGAAATTTAAGTAAATACAAATACTATCCATAAATAATAGGATTGTATATTAATTGTTATTTCAATTGAATTGTATTTATATTTTGTCATGATCTTGTACAGCCCGTAATCTATTTGAATAGTAAAAAACCATATAAACATGCATATAATTGTTATTCGGAGTGTCAATAGATGTGAAAACCAGATTGATGTTAATAATTTTAATTCAAACATATGAAATTTCAAATTTTAATGCTAAAAGTTCTAAGTTTTCGCTTCTATCGGCAATCTCTATAACTGCCAATTTTTTTTTTTAAATGAGTCGTCCAAACCTCGTTTGAGTTTTGGACACATGCGTTTGTGGCCCGAGTGGTACATTAGGTATTACAGGTTGAGTTTCACTCGTTTCGGGCATTTTTAAATGGAATTTGAGGGACTCAAATGCACACGATTCCTATCAGATGTCCGCTGAATTTTGAACAACGTATGATCGAAGAACTTTACTCCTGGAAATCACTTTAGTAGGTGTTCATGTTTTAGTGCTAAGGTAATACAGGGTTACATCATTACCACTATGGAATTATCCTAAATTGGTTGAACGCCTGTCATAATACAGTTTTTGAGTTTTAACAATTTTCTCCTTTTAAATCAGTAAATAGATCTTCATTTAATAGTTTTGAATGGTTGGGAAGCTTAGTTTTTAACCCTACGACCAAATAGAAGTTGTGCTGGGGATAAATATATATAACCCTGAAATAGGAGTATTGCTATACTCCAGTGGTCTTCGAACTGTGTTTAATGGAACACTGGGTTTCCACAAGGCATACCCAGAGGCTCACATCGAGAAGAGAGGTTTTAATTGAGAATAAATAAATATGTATGAAAAAGAGATTCAAGTTCCTTATGAAGTTTATATAGTTAGAAGTGTCTAAAGCTCATCTCCCCCTATTCATTAAAATTGAAAATTTTACTTATATGTAATAACTTTATTTTGCAACACTTTTTTAAGCTTTTATTATAATATAACATAAAAGAATATTAAAATGTTTATCTTCTTTTTATATATGTATTTCCGACTAAATTGTGAATATTCTATTGTTATAACAATATCGAGTTCCACTAGATAATTTTATACTCATTAGCACAATGTCAATCAAAATTAAATAGTTTTCTAATGGAAAATGCACTCTTTTACATTTGTGAAAAACAACACCTATAATTAAAGAATAGGAACAACAATATATATATCAACAGATTTGATGTTAAAATCTAAATTTAAGCAAGAACAGCTTCTAAATTTCCTGTTATAAATTCATGCAAAATACACGGGATTCCTCATACAGCTATTAACATTTTAATACAATTCAGAACATTATGTCTTAAGTGAAATATATTTCTACAAAAACAAAGTATACAAACAAATTAAACTCAGAACATGTAATACGTTTGCGTTTCATCTCAATAGACCTAGACTTGAACAGTTTTGTATAAAAAGTACTAGCATATATCCCAGTTACTAAATATAATGCGTGGGTAGGTGATACTTGTATCGCAAATTAATATTAATATTAATGAGTAAATTATACTAAAAATAATTAGATTATAATTTTTTAATAACAAATGCAACACTTTTTTTTAATTGACTTTACATCAGGTGCATATAATATGTTGATTTACTTTAAATATTATTTTGAGATATATTCTTCGAAGTATGTGTATGGAATGGAGTTCCACAAAAACATTATCTAGTTCTAGGGATTCCCCAAAAGCACCTTCAAGTTCTAGGGGTTCCATGAGTTGAAAAAGTTTGAAGACCACTGCTATACTCCATTAATGCTATAATCCACTCTTTATTACTGTCGTCAGTCTTTTTCAGTAGTCTCTTTGCTATTTCCACAGCTCTCTCAAGAAACCCATTACTTTTAAGATGCCTCGGGCTTACAAAATTGCATTCAAAATCCCATTCCTTTTCAAAGGCCTTTCACTGAAAACTGTTGCAGGGTTCATTGTAAATTGTAATTTATTTAGGAACAAACGTTTTACATCTTATTAATTTCTGATACTGTTTTGTTCTCTTTAGCCTTCCTATTTCAATCCATTTTGAAAAATAACATGCGTTAAATTAAATTATAAACATCTTTATGCCATATAATGTCAACTCCTATCTTTTCAAAAGGCCTTTTGGGAATTTCATGAGCTAAAAGAGGTTCTTAAGCAATAACCTCTTGAAATTTCTGACACACACCTCCCACTCAGATACCATTTTCTCAATACTTCTATACACTTTAAACCTAAACATGATCTCTCTTGCCCTATTTTTACTTTTCTCAATACCAAAATAACCTTCATGAAGTATCATTTCTCAAAACGGAAAGTACAACAATTTTAGTGTCTTTAAATAATAATCCAAATTCAATATACAAGTCATTTTAAACTTAAAGTACTGTTTCACATTAGCATGGACTTTTTGAATTTGACCAGGCCACCTTTTTTACAATAATCATATATCTACATTCAGTTCAGGATTTGACTTAATAGAAATTTAAAATTGAGCCATTATACGTTCACTCACAGCAAGCTATTTAACAGTATGAACAACACAAAACATATCTGGACCATCATTTACCTCATCTTTAAGAAACAACATTCTTTACAACCACTGGTAGAGATATTACATATAGATTTATTTTAGAGTATTGGCAAGTGGCTTATGATCAGTTTGAATAGTGAATTTTTTCCATACACAAAGTTATGATACTTTTACACAGTAAAAACAATTGAGAATATCTCCTTTTCTATTTGAGCATAGTTTTGCTCAGTTTCAGTGAGACTTCTAGATGCATATGATATTGAATTGGTCCTGCTTTCAAATTATTTTTTAACTTAATAACCTTGCTTTTGTAACTTTTCAATCTTTGCAAAACTTTCTTTTAAGGCTTAATCTATTTTTTTTCGTAAATCATATGTGATACTTGTGGTTCAGGGGAATGATATTATTCGCATACAATAAGAAAACCTAAAGGAAATACACAATACTACATTTTATTTTTTAAACATTTTTTAAATTTTTTTCCCGTTTTAGTGATAATATAATTTCTTTTTCTCTCTTTAATTTTAGCATTTTTTCTCTTAAAATGTACTAAATAAATCTAAAAACCATAAAAAATATCCATATCTTCATTAAAAAAAAGGTTTCGCAAGTAGTCGGATACCTTAAACCAGAGATTTTTTTTTTTAATAAATCGTATCACACATGTCCGTTTTACTCAAATGTTTTAATGGTTGAGGGAAGGAATTTATTTCATTTCTGCTAATATATGATCTAGACATCTTGAATGAGAAACATAAAAGAGAACATTTGATTTTTATCTTTAGCACTGATTTATGCAGAGCTACTGCCACATACAGTTACCCTAAAGTGTTCCGATATCTATTATAAGTCATTTCTATAAAAACTACTGTCTGTTGAATAAAGCCATGTACGCATATATCCACAAGATGTGTAGTCAGTAAGAATCAATATCTTAACTAAATCGGAAAAGAATTACTGGCATATCTGCTAGTTTTCCTCATGGAGTGAAAATAATAGCTCTTCACTCATATCAGTTATTCCCCTCTATTGATCTTGAATACAAATGACGCCAAGTCAAACGGCTTAGAGGTTGCCTTGTCTCATCCTAGGTTTTAGAAGTAACTGGACACTTCTATGAATATAATAAACTAAAAACATAATGGCACTAATGCTAGGCGCAGGAAATGAAATCTGTACCAATTTTTTTATTAAAGGAAAAGGAGCTGATTCAGTGTGAGCAGTACACTAAAATTCAAGAAAGACTGAACACAAGATATGAAAATAGTACAGTAAAAAAAAAGGTGTTCTGTACAGGATAGTGATGTAAGAATATAATATTAATGTTATAAATATCTAATGTCTGTCGGAAAAAGTATTTTCGAACGCAAGCAGTCAATTTAGTTTAAGTATAATGTATAGTTATTAATACACTATTATATTAAAATATTAGTTAATTAGACTCTGTTATTTCATACACTGATACTTTAAAAAAATTAAAAAAAATTTTTTTTTAAGGTAGTCTATTTTTTTTATTCATAACATATTATGTCTTATGCATTACCGTTAAGAATATGCGTGCTTCTGTTTTTAGACCATAGAATGGATCTTCCTATAATCTTCTAAATGACAGACTACCTTAGAACAGATATCTCTCTATTTCAATGAACTGGGATGGCGAGAGTACAAATTATCTAATCCCGACATTTCGACACTATACCAAAATAAAAGTTCCAGGGTCTTTTTTTAAATGACCTGGTCGATCATGAATTACATAGAAAGTCTTCAAATTAAATTGGAATCACTTGAGCACAATCCAGATAAGGAAACAGCTGCATTATTAACAAAACTGGCATGTATGTTCAGTATTTAAAGTAGAGGATGATCAATGAGGATTTAAAAGGGGGTTCACTAGGAAAATTTATAGAACTCATTGAGAAGAGCCTAGTAAGAATAGAATTCTTCAAGAAAAGAGGCATATTTTTGATTAAACACGTATCTATTTTCTTACAGTTAATATTTTCGGTTGTATTTACTTCATCGAGTAGAAAAGAGTAGCAACTAATAGAATAAAATACCAACTCGAGTGTCATCATGAAATGTGTTCGTTAGTAGCCTTTTATGTTGTTATAATGAGGGCTTATCATGAAGAATAAAATCTGCAGCTTCTCTCAACAACTTCTCTTCCATCCTTATCTAAAGAATACGTCTCCTTATTTATCTTAGTTATCTTAAATTTCACTTCGTTTTTTGAAAATGTGCCTCTTTAATTTATATTATTGTTTTATTCTGTTTTATTTCTTTTCAAACTTTCTTCTAAAAGTTACGAAAATATTAGTCATATATTATATCAGGGGTGACCAACCCGCTGCACTTGTGCCACAGTGTAGCACGGCGGAGTTGTAAGAGTGGCACGCGAAGATTTACTGAAAAATTTGAAAAGATAATAATAAATATTCTTTTTTTACAGCTTTATTGACCCCCCCCCCCCCGTCTTCAGAATTTGTATCAACATATGTGTTTGTGGATAAATTTTTTCTGTTATAAGCATTAAAAAAATCAAAAGATCTCTAAAAACTAGCTGATTTGTACTTAAAACAGCCTAATTTTGTTTGCATCTTCAAGAGATAACCTTAAAATAGATGATTTGGTAAAAAAAACTACAAACTCAAAAAACTACACGTTAAGTAATGATTGTTTAATAATTATTTAGTGTAAAATGGTATTAACTGCAATTTTTATTACTAAAACCAATTCTACTTGCTAATGTTTTAAGTTTTTAGAGTTCTCTCATAGTTACTTAATTAAGATTGATTTCAAGACCCCCAATACTTATTTTTACACATAGTTTATATAACTTAGAAACTATTTTACTTTGTTTTCATTAATCTTTTCCTGTTGAGAAAATGCAACGGCTAAAACATACCCAGGTTGCTATGAGAAATAACATTTGGAAGAGGTGGAATACGATTGAAAATGATAAACTAAAATTCAGCCTTCAGTAGATACTGCAATGAGACTTCAGAATACAAATGTCCAGAATGAATACAAATATTGCAGAAAGAACTGAATATTTCCATGATGTACCAAACTATGTTATAGCCGCAAGTCCTGTTGTGAGGTTGGGGCAAGGGGAAGAGAGGTGGGAAGCCCCTGACCACTCCCATGGTGTTTTCTCTCAAAATTGGAGTGTTACAGAGCCAAATCGTACTGTCACCTGCATGGTTCTCAAAGCTACGGCTAACGACAGGCGTTCAATATAGCCCGATGTCATGATGAATTTCGTGGGTCTTGATCTGACTATGTCAGACAGGTGGCATTAGCAACAGCAACAACATGTTATAGTAAACACATATTGTAGTTCTATATTATAGTATTTTAAATTCGTGCAACAAAACTCAAACTTCCTAAACTGCCCCGATTTAAAACTAAAAAAAATTAAATTTTATGTACAAACCTAACGATTTTTAGTTTAAGTTTGTATCACTATTATTTTGCACATAAATGCTTTGTGTTTCAAAGCTTTTGTGAAAATATTAGAGGTTAAGATTAAGATTAAGCTGTCGTGGTCACAAATGCTATCAATATTATGCAAAAATATATTTTGAACTAAAAAAATATTTCAGTCATATTTAATTAAAGTAATGTTTTAATGTAGAACATAAGTTGGAAAATAACATATGACGAAATTAGAGCTTTACTGGGATTATTAGATTTTCCTTTATGAGTTAGCAAACTTTTTAAATATGCTTTTATCACACTTTTTATTTTGAAGATGTAAGTGTATTCTAATCCCTAAGGGTTTTTTTGTTCAAGATAAAGTTTTGAAATTTTTTTGTATATACTCCCAAAAGTATGTTCTATAAAAGTTGATACGTATTTAGGTTTGAAATCTCTAGTTAATTTTTCAAAAAGCTCTAAAGTTAATATTTTAAGAATTTTCGTGTTTTTTCCAGGTTTAGCTTTAAAAATAATTTTTAAAAATCAACAAGGGAACAAGGGAATTTTTGTTTCAAATAATCTAAGAAACATAAATCACTTAAAATAACTTTAAAAAATTTAAAAATTGAGTGTTTTATAAAAGTTTAAAAAAACATAAATTCTTAATTTTTTAAAATTTAAAATAATAGCTGGTCAAATTAACTTTTTACTTTTAGAGTGTCAACATAATAATATAATCTGAAAGTTAAACATGAATACTTTTACTATTACTGTCTCCAAGAAAAATTATTTTTAAAGAGTACTGCATATAGCCTTAAGTAAAAAGGAATTAATTTGGCTTATATTAGGTTAAATTATTTTCATTTTTAAGACTTCTTTGCATAAAGGGAATATGTTTACCTTAACCCATTGCGTGTGCATTATTTTCTTTTACCTCTCCCCACATGAAGTTTCTAAAATATATTTTGTAAATAGTACACCCTTCAAAAAGAATTGTGAATTAGAAATATTTTATATTCTTCGATGAGGATGAGGATGAAATTAATTATTTCTAAGTATTATTTCCCGGGAAATTTATGAAAACAGAGATCAGTGCAGAGTAAACAGTACAAATTTATAAAATATGTTTGGAAATACTACAATGTGTACAATGAATTGTCAATTAGACAAATGAAGATGACCAACAAAGAGCTTAGATCAGCAATATTCAACCTGCGGCCTACCGGGCCTTTTTAAGTGGCCCGATCATGGCTCATTGATCTGAGAAATTCATTTATTTATGAAAATTTGGAGGGAAATTCTTTGTTAAAAAGCAAAATATATCAATTTTGCTTTTTGCTGTCGATGCTGTATGAGTGTGAGAATGGATATATATTTTTCTGATTAGTGATAATAACAACAGTGGAGTAGTAACCATTTTATGAGTGTAACTAAATTTTAACTACCTTTCATATCTTGCAAGCGAAAAATATTTGAAAAAATAGATTGGTTCAAGACGATTGGGAAGTTGACTATTTTGTAGTGAAAGACAAGCATGTTCAATAATTGTTTGATTTTCAAGAAAGTGTTGTATTTAAAAAATACCAATAAACAGAAATCTTTAAATGACCCTTTTTCCTCGAAGATCTCTTTCAAGAGGTGATAAATAGGCTTAATTGAATCATCTATGTGCAACAGCAAAAATGTTTTTTATCAGTGGTAATGTCACAGCGGTAACAAATTCACCCTATGAAATTTGTTACATTATTGGTAATCCTATGAAACCGTTTACTGATGTAGAAACTGTGAAAGAGTGATTCTTATTTGCTTCCAATTTAGAAAAATTTAGTGAAAAGAAAAAGAAATAATTTAAAAAAGCAAAATAGGAGTTTTAATATTTGGATCAATTTCAACATTTTAAATTTTCTATGTCATTTTGGTCTTAAAGCATCCTCCCCCCTTTCGATTAATTGTCATGTTGGGCCCACTGAAATAGCTAACATATGTATGAGGCCTGGCAGAAAAAAAAGTTGAGTACCCCTGGAAGAGATTGATGAATTTGGTGGTAAGTATAGTTACGACGGCCTGGCGAAGGGTTAAATGGGCTTTTTGAGGACAAATCTGCTTATGGTATTTTTTTTTTAAAATATCCTGTTTATCTTACTTTTAAGCAGAATTCAGGGAGAGGAAGGATATTTTTGATATTTTGTGATACGTCTTCTAATTTTTAATTGAAAATCCAGACCAAATTTTTCAATTTTAGAAAAAGGACATATTTTCTTGAGCAATATTTACAGAATGGATGACAAACTGGCAAAAAAATTAACTTTCATTTTTAAAATGGCAACTACCTCTGCACATATTCGATGACGGATCCCCCTGGTGCCAGCTCCATGAACACGTAGATGCGATCCTGGATTTGGAACATGCGCTCCACCTGCACGATGTGGCGGTGGCGAAGTCTGGGCCAGATCTCCAGTTCACGCATCAGGAACTTTTGCGTGAATAGAGGAGACGCCTTCGACTTGTCAATGATCTATAAAAGAGAATTAAGAATAAATGCAATTACAAGAATAAATGCAATTATAAATGCAATTATATGTGCTGATATTCGTAACCAAAAGTGTGGATCATACTTTTTATTTGACTATGGTTCAAAACAATGAAATCCGTTGCCAATAGCCGCTATGTAGGTTCGAAATTCGACGTTTATAGTCAATAAATCGATTGCAACCTAAAGTTTATAGTTTTCAAATAAAATTTCCTGACGAACTTTGAAGCAAGCAAGTATTTTTGTTATTTGGTAGAGTTTACAATTACGGATCGTTTAAATTTTTTTTTAATCAGATGGTATCTGGATCTGGATGGTGATGGAAACTTGCGCAATAGTTTGATGACTATTTCGAGCGTTAAAGCAGCATGGAATTTCGGAGAGAAGGATGGCACTCAGTGTCGTTCTAGTCACTTGACCGTGGCTCTATTAGCCAAGAAACGTCACAAGTAGCCTTTTTGTTGCTTCTAACTTCGACTTTAATTGGTAACCAATCGAAATTAGTGACTAATAAAGAAAACAATTTTGTGCTCAATAGAGGGGATTTGATTTTAAAGAAAAATATCTCCAAATGGATAGTTGATAAAAACTAACCAATTTTTTCTTTAACTGTAAACTAAACCTGTGGTCTCAGAAACTTAAATTTCCATTAGAAAAAATATTGAGAAGTATCTTAAAAAATTATTCTGAGTGGATTTGTTATATAAAATGTTTCCTCAATTTTTTTTGGAAGAGATTTGTTTTCTCTACCTTCACCCTGGGAAAGTATAATCAAATATTTTTTACCTCAGACCTAATTTTTGATGCACTAACATTATTCGTTTGCCTTAAAGTTTTGTAACGTATAATTCATAAAGAAACAGTAACTATCACGTTACAGGATTATCAAATCAAATGTGTTCAGAAAAGATTGTGTTATGTATTTATTTACATGCGTATTAGCCACCTTTAAAATCATAAACCTATAATTTTCATTAATGATTGATTAATCAAATGGTCATCACACAAAACATGAATTATTTAAAGAAACAAAGCCTTATACGAGGGAGATAAAGTTTAAGGAGAGATAGTGTCGGGTCTACAATTATACCTAAGAATTTTTGTTATTTAGTTCTTCATCCTTTACTTTTGTGTCTTGTTCCTAATTAGTGTCCGATAAAAGCGAAAAACCAAGTGAAACGGAAAGCATAATAAAACTTGCCAAGAGGAATAAAATTTCCTCGGGAATGAAATTTGAACCCATTTGAAGGAAGTTATTTTTTAAGTACTTAAAGTTCTTAAGCATTATAAGTGATAAGATTTCGTGCATCTCAGTGATCACGAAAGTATTTTGGAACATCCTATACATGGAAGCATTCCAATTTTTTTTTTCTTGCCTCATTATAACTTTCAATATTAAATTTTAATTTGTATGAAAATCCTTCTTATGAGGTTTTTTTTCTTTTTACTCAATTTTTTTTACAAATTACCTTAAGTAAAAAGTGGAGGAAATCCTTTTCTAATTATTCGACGTATTTGACTTAAACCAAATTTTTCATTCATTCATTCTTTTTTTTTTAACATTTCAGGTATTCTGAAGCTTTGTTTTTCAAAACAAAGGCGTTTATGTTCCCATACTTAGATTGGAATTATCCTGCTAATTAGAGGTGCACGTGTGTTCAATATGCCCTATTCCAGGGTTGGGCAAATAGCACTCCCCCCCCCACACACCAAGAGTGTTTTTGTGGCCTCCTAAGACAGTCAGAAAACTCAATAGATAGAAAATGCTCTCTTTTTAAGGGTCAACATATTTTTGAGTGAGCAAAGTTTTCCTTACATGAAGACCAACAAGACTAAATTTTGATACAAATGGGATGATATTAACTCGAAGGCTGCGATGAGAATTTTGACAAGCAATCTCACTCCTGATTTCATAAGAAAATGTGGAAAAGTGTGATAAGGTACATTTGTTTCATTACACTGAATCTAAAATAAAGTGAGCTTGTGTGTGTAGCTATATGAAAGCGCAGTAAGAAAATTGTATAAATCTGCCACTATTTTATTTTATTGATTTTCATGGTACCAAATGTATATCTCTTGGGAGATGCAAAGAACTACTGAATGCAATTATTTTAAAAAGGTGTAGTCCTTCGTTATTTTCCACTTTCACAATGTAGCCGTCGAGTGAGCTGAAAGAATTGCCCTCTCCTGCCATATTCTATATAACTCTAAGCAAAAAAAATTATTCTTCGATAAGTTAGGCACAGTTGCCAGGGATAAAAGGGAAACACCACTAATAACTTTAGTGATTCTTATAACACCTGGATAAGATTAATATTAATATTAATGGTTGATCAAAAGTCTTTAATTTATGGTATCAATAAATTAATAAGAAACGATTTCTTAGAATAGTTTTATCATTACAAACTTTTGTTTCAAAATTCAGTAGAAAATACGGTACTTACGTACTATCGCAACAATCGCTAACTCTATCATTAACTCGCCAAGTTGGAAACCCCGATTTCCTATGAGTCGTGCGCACTGAATCGGCATCCATGTGCTTCGTTTCATGTAATGTCGCCAATAGGTTGCGATAATACGTAAGTACCGAAAATACTGTAAATAGTTCAGTAGAGAATACACCCAGTAAAGAATACTGAAAATGTTTCTAAATTTCTTTCAAATCTATCGTTTTCAAAAAGTATACGGAAAAGACCATTTGGTGTTATATACTGGACTGTAAATGATTCATTTGGAAAATGGTTACCACATATTTTGAAAATTTTAAAATCTCTCAGCAATTTTTTACTAAACAAATTTTACTTCAGTATTTATTATTATAAAGCCCAGTGGCTGAGTGGTAGTGCAACGCACTTCCACACCGCAGGTCCGAGGTTCAAACCCCGGACTGGGCAAGGTCAACTTAGCCTTTGATCCCTTCAGTGGGTCGATAAATGAGTACCAAGATTGCTTGGGAACTTAACAATGGGGGTTTCACTTCAGACTGACCACCTCATCGGAACATCTGCTCATGCACCTCAAGGTCTAAGGTCACGTATACTGATATGGGCCCAGTAGGTCTTGACCCTCATGGGCTGTTGCGCCTCTGAGTTAAATTTTTTATAATTATTTTTTTTATTTAATACGACATAGATTATATATATATAGTCTTCGAACCAACTTGTGTAATTCCAAAAATAAAACAGATATTCTACAATAGTTTTCCTTTTTCGAATACTGATTTATTAAGTGCATCTACAATTAAGAACTATATTTTAGTAGACAGACCCAAAGGGATATCGTTTCCAATATTGATGCTTAAGTTTCGAATATTCTCAGCACTATTAGATACAATTACAAGAACACTACTTAAAAAACGATGTATATCAATTTGCAATTGTAGTTAGTAAGGAATATTTTTTGTTAATATATTAATTTTCAGATCTTCATGTGTTCAGGAACAGAAAAATTATTTATTCATTAGTGTAAACATATACTTGAAAATTCTTAAATAAAGAAGAAAATTATGTCATCAAATGTTTAAACCCCACATTTGAAGACAGAAAATTCATTTTCTGAAATACCCCAAAACTGTTATGAAATATAAATTTAAATTTTTAAGTTAAAAAATGTTTTATACTCGAAAAAAATGCACTCTTAATAAAAAATATTCTTAGAAGTCGATAAATTATATTCTTTAAGTTAAATAATTATAATCCCCACGTAATACTATAATATTTAGTTCCGATTGAGCCTTAAATACACGCATAATTTTTTCTTATTACAATGAGAATCACCAAAGATGTTCAGAGAGATCTCACCCCTCCCCTCCCCTTTTTTTCTAATAGCTGTGTATATCATAGCATTATGTCACAGACCCTTGTTTTTATCGTAAACATGACTCTTGAATACAGATATTTTTCGAAGTTTTTTATATTTACTTTGACAGCCAGCGGGAGTGTCCCATTATTGGTCGTTTTCTCCGCATACCGCACGGTGGCGAATGTGCCAGAGTCTATTTTCCTGCCTACACTATAGCCATTGGAGGCGAGTATACACCTATCTTTCATCAAGATGGCTTTCTCATCACTTGACGTAGAGGACAGGTTGTTGTGGACAGCGGGCATAACTCTATCATTCTTTCGCTTTTTGTTTCCAGATAAATTGTTCATTTTATGTGGGATCACAGAATTTTGACATGTGTTTTCATTCAAATTTTAACGCGACGTGTGGAATTTGGAGCGGAATTTTGAGTCAGCCATGATTTGTTTACGTTTTAATTAAAATTGAAAGACCAAGCGATGCGATGTCTCGTTATTGACTTATTTCGGTGATGCCATTTTAAAACAGGAAAACTTTTAATATTCAAAGATGGCTTAGGAAATGAATGTGTTATAATTTAATCAGATAATAATAACATTTTTTAAAAATTTTCTTATGAAGTTGAAAAACATTTTTAAAGAACGCTTCAATATATTAACTCCTTATTTTTTTCATTTTGCCCAATTTCTGTTTTAATAGAGTAGCATGTAGGAAAATGGATGATTAGATGATAAGGTCGGCACTTGTGTAGGTACAGAACTTCATGTAGAGCAGAGGCGGATTAAGCGGGTGTCGGACCTGGCGGCCGCCAGGGGCCCCAAACTTGACACATTCCATTTATAAATTCAACATGCAACAAAAAGATCTTGAATTGATATTGCAAACCGTATTTGAGTCGTGTAGCAGCCCTAATCATCATTTTTCGGTATATCTGAATTGTTGCAATCTGTAAAAAATTTTCGCTTGCGGTTTTTTTTTTCTTTTTGCCTAGATTTTATTTCAAACGAATTAATACTTTTTAAGTCACAAGTCAAACAAGTTCTGTTTTAGTACACAACCGAGTTTAATTACTCTCGGGTACATTTTACAATGATGGGGAAAAAAATCCCAACACCAAGAAAAAAATATTAGACCCTATAGAGCACGAAGGGTTACAACAGGGAATGAGGAAGCACGTTATCTTATTGGAAAAAACCACTTAAATGATATTTATAAATCGCAGTATAACAGTGTTAATCCATAGATCGACGTACAAGTTTGCTGTCAGGATATGTGAATTAACCCTCAAGAGATCTCCAACAATCAAATAAAATTGCTAGTGGCAGGCAATAACTGTAAATGCAGACCCAGTGTATCTAGGTGGCAGAAAGAGTGTTTGCAGGCACTGACCTGGCTTTCTTCTGTATAATCAATATACAGTCATCACTGCAGTGGAGTAACATACATCCCTCAACCCCCACACTGCGGGGAAGGGGCAGAATTCTAAGGTCCCAAAGCCTGAATGACATCAACTATGGCTTGGGGTCCGAAACCTGACTTTGCAGGAGGCTCCTAATATTCTCCGTTACGCCACTGCATCACTGCAAGAGAGAAACAGCTTTTATCGGAGAACACTACACATTGCCACTCCACTTTTCCAATGATCTCTAACGTGACATCACTGAAATCACAGATGTCAATGATTTAGAGCTAATGGTTTGAATGTTACAGAGCGCCTGGCTGGGAGTTATTTCTCAAACGACTGATTTGTTACAGTTCACTGTGTCATTCTGGTACCGGAACAAGCTGTAATTTCTGCAGTAGATGCACTACGTTCCCCAGCCATATGGTGAATACTGCGGTCTTCTCTGTCAGTGGTGATCCGTGCGAGGTTGAATCATAGTTTTCGTAAGGTAGTGCCTTCCAAGGTCACTGCGGCCAAAAACCAGGGACATAGGATATATTCTTTCTGAGTCTTTCCGTAATATCGTGGAAAGAAACCCCCTATTTTTTTAGCTCAAAAATACTACCTCGTTCAAATTCAGGTAGCTGTTGATAAGGTCTTCTTCGTCATCTTTAAATCCTTTTGAACTAATATCAACTCACTACATCAAATCTCAACGATAAATAACACTCACGAACTTTAAAGTGCGTATTTAAAGTACACTTGATTATCATCCTCCAAGTGGCGCAACTAGCGCTACACTTATGCGACTAATGAGAAATTTGAGCACTGGCGGAGCTAGATCTGAGTGGACTCTTTCGGGGTCTTTTTTTAGATATAAGAGCCCTGTTAGTAGGACCATAATTACACATGTTGGGGCCCTGCGGCTTGGGGCCCCATATCAATGATGCATCTGAAGTGGTGGTAGCTACGATTCTGAATTTGAATTACAGTCATCTTTCAGATGTATAAACACGTATACCAAATTTCGTCGATATTACATAAATTCTTTTTTGTGTTGGGATTTTAATTTCCATCACTGTATTTTACTAATGAAATTATATGAAATAAAATGATGTTACGTGATAAAAGATATTTCTAGTTCAAAGCAAATCATTTCGTTAGTTGAATTTAGGGCTTAATAGCAAGATAAATATTAATAAAAGTCGTCTTGGCTGAAATCCGTGATACGAATGAGGGGAAAAAACCGCAACACTCTGGAGGCCGCTTCCCTTTTGAAATAGATGAGGAAAATAGGAAATTTTCTTAATGACCATGTTTGGGAATACCATACTTTAGGAAATAAATGCTACTAGCAAATCATTGCAATACGTTGAGTGTAAATATTTAAAAAGATCTAGCCTACTAAAATCTCTAGAAAATTATATTCAAAATTTCAGAAATGGAATTGGGAAGGATAGAACAAGGAGCAACTGATTTATCTGGGCTCTCGTTTGAAGAGGAAGCTAGACAAGCTCAGCGGCAGTAAAAGAGAAAAATTATTCTTGGTGAAAGTAAAGAAGTCGGTTCTGAAATTTTGAAAAAAAAGGGAAAATTTTATAGTGAATTCATTTAATATCATATGCGATAGGGCAAGAGCAGAACTATCCCTAAGAGCTGAGATTTATCAAACTGTTATAGAACACTTTATTGTATTTTTGACGAGAGATTATAGACTGAAGTTAAAAAGAAAGCTACACAAAAATTAAAGGAAACTTACAAAGACGAGTATGAATCTTTTAATTTTGACGATATGAATTGCAACAAGAAATGAAAAGAAAGCAAAGATTCAATGAAAAACCCCGCTAGAAATTTATCGAATTTCAAGAGAAATCCTAATGTAGCCATACTTTATAAATATTTTTAACATTACAGATATCCAAAGCATCAATGAAAGATATTTTTCAATTTTAAAACGTGTTAAAAATAATTTAAGAAGTGCTATGGAAGAAAAATCAAATTAAACAATATGGCCATATTATATACAGAAAAAAATGTTTTGGACAAAATAAATATGGTAAAAATAATTAATAAATTTGCCAAAAAGAAATCAAGTTGTATAGAAAAACTGTAAGCTGAGTAAGGCTTTTAATTTTTTAAAAGCTTTTATTTAACTTACAATGTATGTATGTATGTATGTATGTATGTATGTATGTATGTATGTATGTATGTATGTATGTATGTATGTATGTATGTATGTATGTATGTATGTGTGTGTGTGTATGTATGTATGTGTGTGTGTGTGTATGTGTGTATGTATGTATGTATGCATGTATGCATGCATGTATGTATGTATGTATGTATGTATGTATGTATGTATGTATGTATGTATGTACGTATGTACGTATGTATGTATGTACGTATGTACGTATGTATGTATGTATGTATGTATGTATGTATGTATGTATGTATGTATGTATGTATGTATGTATGTAGGTATGTATGTACGTATGTACGTATGTACGTATATATGTATGTATGTATGTATGTATGTATGTATGTATGTATGTATGTATGTATGTATGTATGCATGCATGCATGCATGTATGCATGCATGTATGTATGTATGTATGTATGTATGTATGTATGTATGTATGTATGTATGTATGTATGTATGTATGTATGTATGTATGTATGTATGTATGTATGTATGTATGTATGTATGTATGTATGTATGTATGTATGTATGTATGTATGTATGTAATTTGTTCGGGTGGAATCTTGTAACTCAATTTTGAAGCTGATATCTTCCTCCCATTGAGCTGAAATTTTGTATACACGTTTAGTTTGGATGACAATGCATGTTTTGACCATTTATATTCCGATATTGCAATTAATTAAAAACTTTAAACTAGTTTTGGGCGCCAACTTGGATATATCTGCATTGTTGTAATAATTTTATTGTTACAACAATGACAAAAGTTGGCGTCGAAAATCGGTTTTCAGCCAAACTGGAATTTCATAACGTTGAGCTATTGACTGTATTAATTAACTTTGTCTAAAAAATAATTACATTTCTACAACGTAAAAATAATCTAATTTCTACAACATATGCAATTTTTTTTACAAATTTCTATCTATTTTCTTGGATTTAAATTCAAAACAAAAAAAGTAGAGCTATTTTTTCAAGTAGATTGGTACATTGTATACCTTTCCCAACGCTGCCAAGTTAAACTGAGATGGAGTATTATAGAAATTCTAACTTTAACCCCTTAACTGGTTTGCCCGTACACCTTACGGGCTACTGAAAGTTAGCCACAACCGGATTGCCCGTGCGCTGTACAGGCACCGAAATTTTTTCTTTCTATATTTTATTTGCACAGACATTTTTTTATTCCTATAATAAGGTTATTAGTATAGTGTGTCTTTAGGAGATGCAGAGAGAGAGTTTGTCCATGGGTACTGAACTACTCTTCATTCAGAATTTTGGTAGTGGTGAAGGTGAGAATTTTTCACTGAAGCCAAGAATATGTATTCTTGAAAATATTGGATTAAGAACAGGGATTTACAAGGCAATGTACAATGTGTTGCCTAAGAAAAAGGAAAATGGATAGATAATCCAAAGAAGTCGATATTATCTCTATCCCCATTGGAATATAAGACTTAGTGTTACACTATTCTTCATATTGTGTGTGCATATAAATATGCACACACACACATGAAATCCTATCAATCGTATGAAAAAGAGGTATGAACATGAAATTTTTTGGTAAGTGGAAGAAAACATATTTTAAGATACATGGGAAATATTCTTCATAGTACGCAGAATGCACTTATTAAAAGCAAACATTTAAGGGTTTTGTGTTCAAAAATTATAAAATAAAAAAACGTGAGTAAAATTTTAATTTAAAGATTAAAATAAAAATCTTCCATTTTCACGTGTTCTGTTAATTATTATGCTTAGTTACATGCAGTTAAAAAATGGGCTTTTTTGGGGAAAATTTTGGTCAAAAAAATTGACCGCTTAAGAGGTTAATCTATGAATCTCAGACAAAAAATAATTATAGAATCGGAAAGATCATTTATTTCGTCCCGATACGGTATAATGTTTTTTTACAAAATAATAATATTTATATTTCTTACGATTTTTTTTAAATAAGTCAAAATCGATGCGTTTTTATGAAAATAATGTCTAAATCGACGTGCATGAATTTTTTTTGTTTAAATGAATCGACATTCCGTACTAAAACAGCTCATGATTTGCTCTTTTAGAATCAGTCATTTAAAAAATAAAATGTCGAAAATTTTTTTTTACGGTTTTCAAAAAATACTCAACATTTTAATATTTAATAACTTCGTCATTTATGAAGAAAATCTCATAAAACTTTTTTTTCGTGTGTAGGATAATATTACCCAAGATCTGTACGAAGATTGAAAGAATTGCTTAAAATTTACGGATTTAAGAAAAAATTTGTTTTTCATCTAGTACCCTTTTTGCGAGAATTCATTTAACTCGACTGTTCGAAAATAACCGGCTAATACCTAGCAACAATGATGCGTTGAATGAGATGAACAGACTAAGAAACCTGTCCAGTGATAACTAAAAAGTAAAAAATAAATTAAAAGTAAAAAAACTTTTTTAAAAACAAGCTTTTATTTAAACGCGCTAAAAAGAATAAAATAAATTTTTCTTTAAAATTTTTTTACTATCAACTTATAACGTCATTATACAATTTATATGATATAAAAGCTTGTCGCGAGATTTACCACTGCAGATAAACAAGTAAATTAAATAACTTGATCTGATTGATTTCAATTTCTTAAAAATTTCAAACTAAGTAAATATGAGTGCTTTAATCTTGCGACAAGCTTTTATATCATATAAATTGTATAATGACGTTATAAGTTGATAGTAAAAAAATTTTAAGGAAAAATTTATTTATTCTTTTTAGCGCGTTTAAATAAAAGCTTGATTTTAAAAAAGTTTTTTTACTTT
>BMAO01011699.1:0-19804 GCA_019973975.1 Trichonephila clavata | reverse complement strand
AAAAATTAAAAGATATATTATAAAAGTATTTTATACATTATTTGGAAAAGAGAAGCTTAAAAATTTTCATTTGGACTTAAGTATGTCGAAAGGCTGATGCCGTTTAAGATAAGCCAATATATATCGAATTTCGCCGTTTTATTTCGAGAGAATACGTTCAGTTACTTAAAAATGATTAAGAGAACTATTATCGTTTTCTATTCCCTCTTATAGAACCTCTGTAGTGGGCTATCTCGTGAGTTCTGTCTTAAACTAACATGGGAAACTAAACATTACGGAATTTAAATGCCACCTTCTCTCTGTGAAAACGTTTTACTCGCATTGGTTCGAAGGTACAAAAATGCGTGCGAGAGAAAGATGAGTGTGAAATAGCTGCGCTAGTTTATTGAAAAATTAGCGGTTAAGAGTACGGGGATTTTCACATTGGAAACTAGATTTATCAATTAGTTAGTAAGTACTTCGTAGCTTAAACCTAGGCATAATTTGCTTTGGAAGTAAAACAAATTTATAGGAAAAGTATTGGATAAGTCTTATTGAACTTTGGATTCGAGTCATCAACGTAATCTTGGGAGTTTCTGTCATTTTGTGAGACTACCAGTTCTAAGAGTATACAAATAAGTGAGATTTTGATTATTTAAGCAGTATTAGTTGATCTTCCTCGTAATTCTGCGAAACAATTAGTTAAATAAAGCCATTAATTAGTCAAGTTATTTCCGTTATGGCATGTAAAGTCGGGTTTGAGTCACAGTTTGCATAGTACTAGAGCATCGGATTGTCGTGATTTGGGGAACCATTACACCTTGATTACATCTTTCAATAATTTACATCAAAGTTTTTCCCCCTTCATCGGACTGCATTTTGGCACACAAGCAGACACGGCAAAAACTCTAAGTGCGAGAGCCATTTCAATGTTGGCATCATCTAGTAACGGCTCTCGCTACCAAATTTGACGTTTAAATTAATTAAATTCAACCTCTCGTTGGAGTTTTAATTTTGCCGAAAGTACCACAGCCAAATTGATATTCAATGGATTTTTTACATGCCGCATAATCATTAAACACGTATCTATTGACTCCAGTCGGAATCAAACACGTAATCTTGAACTAATGAGGCAGGCATGCTACCTCGGAGCCACCTAGCGGACACTTATTTCACAGCAAAAACTTTACTTAATTTATATCAAGGTAAAAGCTCCAGAAAAAGCAGAAAAATCATAATAATAATAATGAAAGATCCTTTGAATTGAGCTTCGGAGACAACTCAGTTTCCCGTTGACAGGAAATGACGTACTAATAAATTATAATTTAAAAGGGTGTTTTTTTTTAGTTTTTTTTTTTTTATAATTAATCGGAACTAAGTTGTAACTTAATCTTTTAGTCGCCAAATCTGGAAATGGGATCTGAAATGAGTGACCAAATAGGGAAATAGGAAAATTGATAATCCTGATGATTCTGATCAGGACAACGGAACAAAATTATTAAATTATTGTATTGCCATAGGTCCTTGACAAATGTGCAAAATTTCAAATTAATCTGACATTTTAAAGTGGGTAAAAATGGAGTTCAAAGATTCCGTTACATACAATTGAAGTTAACAAAAGGGTGTTAAAAAGCCGCTGTCTTAAAAGATCTTTGAATCGGAGAATGCTTTGAAATAACATCTATTCTATTGAAGTACATATTTTACCTAGAAATAGCATAGAAGAAATAGTAGAATTAAAAACTAATCAAGGAAATAAATTTAAATACTAAAAATAAACAAAGAATTTGCGTTTATGATGACATAAACATATTTTAACTCTTAACATGTTCCATGACAATGAATAAATTGGCTTTCATGCTTTGCAATAGCCGATATACTTCGGATTTTGAGTTTATTATCCAGAATTGAATTTCAGTTTCCTAAAAAAATTATTACGATAACGATTGCGATACATTTCTATTCCATCTTATCGAACCTTGAATAGGCTTTTCAAAAACTGTACTTAAACGTCGAGGTAAAAGCTTCAGAGAAAAAGATAGCACAGGAATAAACGAAAGAAAAAAAAAAAGATTCTTTGTGAATTAAGTGTCGGAGAGACAACTCAACTTCACACGTCCTGACGTTCCAAAAAGTCGCGATGGAAAAAGAATTTCGAATCACAGAATGCGCGGGAAAGAATATCTGTTCTTCAATTGAAGTCCATCGGCGGAACTCTTATCTGAAACCGGAGTTGAAGCAAGCATTGCGCAGAAAATACATTCAACACACTGTTCCCACCGGACAGCCAGTGAAGCAACTGAGATTGAGTTGTAAAAGGAGCACTTCTTTTATTACTAGAATTTTTTATTCGACTTTTTCTTCTTTTTATCCTGACTACCTCTAAAAACTTTTGGGTTGGGTGAAGATCCCGAATTCTCAGTGGACCATCTGTCAACATCATATCTCGCTTTTGTGTTTTATTTTCTGTCTTTGAACCTTATATATATATATATATGTATTTCACCCCTCCTCCTAAGAAATACTTCCTTTTCCTAAACTCTTTGGGAGCTTACGAAATCCCGGAGGAATGCAGAACTGATTTCGTTTATTTTTTATCTGTTTGTGTATTTTTTATTTTATTTCCTCCTCTCAAAGAAATGTTTCCAGTTTTCTTCTGTATATATATATATATATATATATATATATATTAGTGATTGAAAAATGTCGTACAGTTTGAGATATGAATTACTGTTTTTTCTACCCTCCTTTATTTCTCTTGTTGATTTTTTAACCTTTCCTCTTACGTTATCTCGTCAACATTTTCTTTCATATCATTATTATGTTATTTATTTTCCTGTTTTTTCATATACATAACTGGAGAAAAAGTAGATGGACCCAGTTCTATCATGTAGCCTTTTCTATTTAAGAGCTGCCTTGTTCTTGTTTTAAAAAATTCGACAGCATAAATTTAAATATCCTACAAATGTTTGTGACGGATTTATCCGCGTCTTTTCCTTAATCCTCTTGGGAAATCTTTTGTCTATCAATTCGAGTTTATTCACAACCAAACGTCTAAAAAAGAAAGCTTGATCAGTTAAATTGGGTTGACTTTATATAGTCTAGGGCCGGGGTGGGCATCACGTCGATCGCGATCGACCGGTGGACCGCCGAGACATTTTTGGGTGACCGCCTAAATATTTTACCAGTTAGTAATTATATGCGGAAAATTCAAGATTGGCTGACAATACGCAGACTAAGCCTTCTACTGACTATAACAACAAAAACTAACTTTAGATAAAAATGTTTTATTTTTTAAATGTTTTTTAAATTGTTTCATAATAAATGTATCATTTGATATAATTATACTTGAGGCTATTATTATTATTAAATTTATATCTTGCTTTTTGCTTCAAACGCGGTTTTAAAGGTGTTTTTTTTATTTTAGTTCTGTTGGTAAGTACACACACACACACACACACACACACACACACACACACACACACACACACACACACACACACACACACACAACACACACACACACACACACACACACACACACACACACACACACACACACACACGCGCGCGCGCGCACGCACGCACGCACACACACACACACACACATACACACACACACACACATATATGAAGGTTGACTGGCCGAAAAACATTGTTTAAACTTGCATTCCTAGTTCCTAAGGCTAGGAGTTTGCTTTAGTATTTCTGTGGCTAAATCTATTCTATCATGACTATAGTTATCTTAGGTATATAACTAGTTTTGTAATATATATGTATATGTATATATATATATATATATATATTCCGTACTTATTTTATTAAATTATTATAAAAACCTTTTCCTCACCTCACCACACCTACGACATTGGGTAGCAGCGCACACAAGAATTATTAAAGGGAAGGGGGTCGAGGGTTGAAAGTCTACCTTTCTCGTATCATACCCCAAAACGCAGACATTTCTGATTTTGTCGATTGTCAGGAACAAAAATCAGCAAAAGTAAATTAGTGAATAAATAATTAACATTAATCAAAAAAATTTGCTAATATCAAATACTTAATTACATTTTACGTACTATATATATGGGACTATAATGAATCAGGAAAAAAATTGAAGAGTTGTGAGGGAGAGTCTGGATCCGTAACACTTCCCCCGCCCTTGTGTGCTCCACTGACATTGGGTGGACCGCAACTCCTTGAAAAAAATTAGAAGTAGCCCGCACCCTGGAAAAGTCTGCCTACTCCTGGTCTAGGGAGAGAAAGTGAGGAGATAGGATGGATTGCCACTGATCAGGTATTATATTCTTCTATAGATTCTATTTGATAGGTGAAAGAATGAAAGTGACGATTGGTCACTAAAGTTTGATTAGAGTTCAGTTGATTAGGATAGTAGATTTGATCCTAAAATAAGAGGGCCGATTTTTTAAGTCTTCTCATAATTCGCTCACCTTGTTATTAATCCACATAGTGCTTAAATTGAGGACATCTCTTCGCGTTGAAATTACTTGAATTGTGTTGCTTAATTGTGTGATCAATAAATGATTGATTTTTTTATATGGCTAGTTTTCCTTCCACATCTCTAGGCGGGAATGAGAGAGGATCTCATTCCTTATATGTTGTACTCAGCAAGACAAGTCCACAAGTAAATGAAGCGCATTGTCGCTATCAAATGTTTGACTCCAGAGCTGCTTTCCTGCTTCGTCTTCGAAAGGACTGGGAAGAACGTTCCAGAAGCCTGAAAAGTCACGTCAAATAATCTTCCAAGATTCTTCTGGATTTTTCTAGATATATTTATTTTTTTGCAAAATTTGGCGACTAAATTTGTTGCTGAGCTTGTCTTCAATGTCATTCCTATTCATTTACTTTTATTAATCTGTTTTGGCCTACAAAAATGATCTTTCCATTCATAATACTCTTTCGGCAGAAATGTTTTCAAGCATTCGAACTTTTTGAATTCAAAATCAAGAACTTTGAAATGATTTCTCCATGTTCATTATAGAACAGGGGTAGTTAATTATCCAATCACAATCATACGCAACAATAGACACATGCGCATTACAACTTATCAACTTTTTTGTCTCCCCCCCCCTTCCCTCTTTATTTTCTAATTACACAACCGTTTCTTCAATCAGCGTAATCATTAAATCATTAGGAAACGAATTTTGTTAAATGCCCCTCTCCCAACTCGCACTCCTACGCTAACAGAACTATAAAAGAGAGATTCGCAGAAGAAATAAAAAAAAGGGAACTAAATTAAATAAATAAAAAAGGCACCATCATCAGTGGCTCTAATATGTGGTCGAGCTTCGTCAACGCAATTCGAATTTGACCTTGAGCTTCTAAATTAAATAATAAGGATACATCTGCTGCTGATAAAATGATGATGAACGCAAAGAAAAAAAGAACCAGGCTAGCTTCTAATGAAATAATCAAATAATCAAAAGACTGATTCTCTTTTAAAAGAACTGAGCATGTGTGTTGGTCATCTATATGTACGGTTAACGTTAAAGCATGTTAATGACCTTCAATTTTCGAGCGTACATAATCGCTTACGCAACATTTTGACTTCTCAAATTAGATTCAAATTTTTTTTATAATTTGGCTCTTTAATCGGAAGGAATTTAAATAAAAAAAAGAGAAAATAAAATGTCATTGCGTTAAGCGCATACTAATCTGGCGAGCTGAGCATCTTAATATTCCATTAAAGATGAAACGCCTTTTTTTTAGGTTCTGGTAAAACTATTAAAAGTTTTTAACTGTATGTAATTCAGATTGGGTGATAAGCGGTTCTGGAATACATTAGTAAGATTTTGCTTAAGATTCGCAACGTGCTAAATGGGCTAATTTATTTGATGACATGCCGAGTAAATATTTAAAAAAAGATAATTAATTAATTAAAATTTTATTACTAAATGGAATTCTAAATACTTCTTCTTCTTGAAGGCTAAATCAACCAATACTTTATGTTTTTGTTTGGTTTTTGATTTAAAAAAAAAACTTTCTTACTGCTCTCTGTGCTTCGCAAATTACACTAACTTCAGCATTTGGAATCTAATGATTATATTTGATATTATTTTTCAAATTTAGAGAGAGAGAGAGAGAGAACTAAGCACTTCTACCCTTTCGTGGGACATTCATTTCTCTTTTGAATTTCTCGCTTTTTTTATGTTTTATTAACAATAAACAATACGATTTCAGAAAATATGTTCTTTTGCCGAATTTTATGTTTACAATTAAATTTGAGGGGTGGGAAGGATACTTCTTTTGAGGAACCATTCATCTTCATTAAGAAAATTAAATTTAATGGTGATTGTTTGCCATGAAAAGATAAGAAGCATGTTACAATACACAAGTTGACATCACATTCTGTACACATGAGGTGGGTCCTCATTTCTTGTCCCTTACTGCTACTTTTCCTACTTAGTCTATAGTTGGAAATCATCTTTGGCATATGATTTCCCGCACTGGATAGGTGCCCCCCCCACATCATTTGGAACTACACACTTCTTTACTTAAGAGTAAGCAGGATGTCCTTCCCTTTTTCTTGAGGAATATCCGATTATCATTTGACGAGCTAATGCTATGCGAAATGTTAGCTGGTCTAAACTTCTGTTTCTTCTGTTCACTTGCCACAGTATGAAACTATTTATGATGTGAAGGTCATAAGAAAATAAAATATTAGTATTGGATTTAGTCTTCCCTTCATTATAATAGCAAGACCAATATATTATAATGGGTTTGCGCTTCTCACAGGTGTATTTTGTAAGATTATGTAGATGAGAAGAGATCTTCACAAAGCCAACGAAAGGCTTAAGGTCTAAATTCATATTCACAATTTAAAAGATGTCTGCGATTACAAAATAATTAATTTTCAAGCCTGATGGGGAAAATGTTTTTGTCAAGCTTACAGTTTCTTCAACAGTCTGCAAATCTACATATTTTTGATGTCAAGAGCTATTCTCGCACATACATGTACCCTTTTCTCTGCTTTTATATTTCAGTCATAAAAAATTTGGAAAGCAAACAATCACAAATGAAATACAAATAATTAACTTTCATTTCTTGATAATCTGGAAAAACCAGCAACAATAAATCGAAACTTGGACTATTTATTAGTGTTAAAATAATTTTGATTTCTATATAAAAAGTTTTTCGTGGTGTTTTAATAAATTTATTTATAGATAAGAAAAAGTGAGGAAAAAAGGAGTCGTAAAAAGTTGAATTTAACTGAAGAGGAGATCCAAGGAAATGATTTGCTTGGAGGATAATATTACGAGAAGCATCCAAATGGTAACCAAATTTAGTCGCCAAAAATGATGCCAACTTTTGTCAAGTTTCCATTGAAACGCCATTACACATGCAAGAAACGGCATTGCTTGCGAATATTACAATTTTTATCATAAAATAAACACAAATTCAATGCAATTTAGAGGAAAATGTGAAGATGAAGACTTGAAACTATTTTTTTCTCTTGCAGTAAAAAAAGAAAAATATATATAACTATATAATACATTTAAATTACAGTTTTACAATTTGAGCAAAGAGTATGAACAGTTGTATAGTTTATACAATGAGCCCCTCCCCCTAGTAATTTATGAAGAATTTTTTATCATCCGGTTTATTAAACGTTGTTAGTATACGATATAATGCTAAAGATAAAAAATCTGTCATAGATATTAAAGAGCTAAATAATAATTCAATAAAACTAAATTACAGAAGTTGTAGTAATAATTATTTATTATAGTAATAAAATGTATTTATGTGCTTTATTACATCTGCACAAGTGCGAGATTGTCTCCTTCCAACTGTCAAGCATGGAAATGGATATATCAAAACATAGGCAGCCGAGTCGTGATTTTCTGCTAGACCAATCTTAACCCTGAAAGATATTATCACTGGGGAGAATTATAGAGAAATTTTAGCTTGATACACATTTTGTACAATTGATACAAACTTTGTATCCTGCAGGAGATGGAACTTTTGATGATAATAATGCACGTACCCAAGCGGCGGGACTTTTTCAATCATGGTTTGATAACCTCGATTAGGAAGTTAAATATCTACCTAGCCCACACAGTTACCCGACATCAATATAATTTACCAGTTATGGTCTATTTTAGAGCGCTCAATACAGAATCGTATCTTCCACCAGTATATCTCCATAAATAATGGTAAAATATCTCCATAAATAATGTTACAATATTCCTCTATACAGTAATAAGCACTTGTATGAATCGATTTCTAGGTGAATCCAAGCCGTATTATATGCTAAAGGCGGTCTTACCCCATATTTATAAGGGATTCTTTATAAATCTAAGGTGTTTCCATTGTTTTGATAACCACTTGTATATAAATAGTTTTAAAATCATTAATTTTCATTCAAAAACTAATTAATTTTTTTTATTATAAAAGTAAAAAATAAGACAAACAACACGAAGCTAGTAAGATATCCGACATTGTATTCGAAAAATTACTTTGGCCACACATCGCTGGAAAATTGCCAATTTCAATTATGTAAAGTTCGCTTCCGTACCTTGCTTAAGAGATTATAGATAATGTCAACCTAGAATTTAAATAGTTCAATCAATTCATCGTATTGCATGCAAAAATTTAAAATTTTAATCTCTATTTCTTGTGCTTTTTTTCAATGATTCTCCTCTACCAACAATTCAAATGGTAGTCGATATGTTTTTCAATTCATCTTACAGTAATACCTCGACTTAACGCTAGCCGGACTTATGCGGATTCGGTGTTACGTGATTTAAAAAACCTCATCGATTCTGCTTTTTTTGAGAAAAAAAAATTGATAAAATTGATGAAATTGGTAATGAGATTGAAGAATTTGCCGATCTTGCCAGGCAAATAAATTTAGAAGTGGACAGTGATGACGTTCAAGAACTGCTATAGTCCCACAGTCTGGAATTGACAGTTGATGAGCTCATTGAAAGGTTGCTTGGTAGGAGCGGACACATAACATTTCGTGGGCTGAGCGGACACTTTGAAACTCATCATGGTTTGAGCGGACACATTTTCCCTCCCATCTTAGAACAGATTCGATTACCGAATTACAAGGATAAATACATTTTTGCCAATCAAATTTAATTACTTGTATTAAATTGTTAAGATGCTATAGTGCGAATACATTATAAACATAGCAAAATGTAATACAAATAAAAACTTTCAGAAAAATATTTAAAAATTAATAGTAAGTAACAATATAATGAAAGGTATGAACGAATTTCAGGAATTTTCTGGAAAACTGTATTTTAGAGTCAAATAAATATTAGAACAGGTGCAATAGCCATACAATTAATTAGTTTCATGAAAGGAAGTAAAAATAAATACTAGAAGTAAAATAAGCAAGATGCAATGTTAGTTAGTATTTATTTACGTGTATTTATTTTTCTTTTATCTACTCGCATCTTGCGTGCATAAGCAAGATGCAATGTTAGTTAGTATTTATTTACTTGTATTTATTTTTCTTTTATCTACTTGCATCTTGCGTATTTTACTTCTAGTAAATAATGAGCAAAAGCAAGGCATTGAAGAAGTCTGAGTCTTTAGACCCAGTTCAATTAGAAGATCAAATGATGGTTGGAAATTTTTTTTTGACACAGAAGACCTCACCTGATTGAAAAAAGGGCCACAAATTTTAGAAAATATAGCCTCCAACAATGAGTATATTTTTTCAACAAAACAAGGAATATATAAAATAAATTATTAGCATTCTGCGAGGAAATTTTGCGGAAGAAAAAAAAATCTTTGAGCCTGCAAACAACTGGTTTAGATTTTATGAAACCTTCTACTTCAAAATAACTTCGGCTTACGAATTACTAGACATATTTTTTTCAAAATTATTATTTTCTTTCTTCTCCAGCTCAACTAAAAATAACTTATATGTATTTATATGCGAAATAATACCCCGACTTACGTGAATTCGACTTATGCGGTTATTCCACAGTCCCACCTAGTGCGTAGCTTTGGGGTATTACCGTACTTGAAAACTGTATCAATTTCTTCAAACTAGTCATAATAAAAATATAACAACAATATCCCTACAAAACTTCCTTCTGTAACAATATTTTCCAAAAATATAACTAAATTGGTGGGAAAAAAATGGTTGAAAGGTTATTGCACAGAGACGGAAAAATATCTCATCTAATTGGGTTGTTAAAATGAATTCCTTTCATGATGCCAAGGCAGCCTTCTAGTTTGACATCATGCCTTATTCATGGGCGCAATCTGAGCATGCAAGAGTACAACACTGCCTTTTCAGTGGCTCGGCGTGTGTGCCCGACTTATTACATATTGATATGTTTCAGGATATGGAGAGGAATTATTAATGCTGAATTAATTGCAGAAAAGCACGTGAGGAATTTATTCCTGAGAACTTTTTTTTTGTGAGGGACTTTTTTCTTTCCTTACCTTTTCTTTTTTTAGATATATACACCCGTTTTTTTACACGATTTTGAAATAACGCGGTACACAAATTTGAGGAATTTTTTATTTTTATTTTTACTCAAATTTTTTGTTCTAGCACGAATTTTAAAAAAAATTTAGGGGGGATTCGTGCTTTTTGGATGAGAAAGATTTGATCGAATTTTTGACATTTTATGATAATAAAGAAGTCGAAGATGAAGTTGTAATGAGGGACTATTTCTACTTCCCTCTAATCCCCCCCCCTTGCCTTCTTTCGGACATGGCTAGATGTGTGGGAGGAACTAATTGATCAGACGACATGATTCACTAAAATTGTTTTATTGTAACAATAATAATCCAATTAACATAGTTTTGATCAATTACTAGAGTGCGAAGGTGAGACCAGTTAGCATGGGGATAATATTTACAGACATTCAACTAATTTCTTCGTTAACTTATATAATCTCGTTTGAAACTCGGACGCGCACTAACAATTTATTCTCTATTTAAATAAGGAGCACAGTACCTGAATTCTTGTGCTTCAAAAATCCTATAGATGAGTCCTTGTACATTTAAGGTTGGCTTGATAACCACACATCCGAGCGATCCTCACTTTGGTAATCTTTAATTCTCCCTTTAACAATCTTAGATTATCACTTCACTAACTCTCAAAACTCGCGAATACAGAATTTATATAATAAACATAATTTGCATAATCACGTTTTCTTACCTTCGATGAAAGTTGGTTGAAATAATTATTTCCCTTAAAGAATCCCCAAGAGGTTAGTTAGAGCCGCGTACAGATCCATCACAAAGTTTACCAATATTTTGACAGTTGATTTAATTCGGGAGGGCTTGAAATTTGCTAAAAGGACGAAAAAACATTTTTTTTACTCATGATGCTTACACATAGCGTGCTTTAAATTTCAACGTAATCTCGCTTTGTGTAGCAAGATATCAAGAAGTAGATCAGCATATTGAGACCCCCCCCTTTTCAAAAAACCAGCCACTAATAACATATTTTCAAACAACAACAAAAACACCAACTGAGGCTGTTAATAACGAACGAAATTCTTCATTTGAATTAAAACCGACAGCACTTTGATTCAGATTCATTGACAAATCTTTTTTATGAGTAATAAAAAATTAATTGTTTTTGTTTCATTACTATGTAACAGGGATTTCATTATTACTTTTTTGCACAGTTTTATGGGAAAATATTTACAGATTTTTCACATTACGCGATTTTTTAAAATTGAAGAACATATAACCCCAAATTTTTTTACAATATGTCACATGTATTTTTTTACGCATTTTTTTTTTTGCACGGTTTCCTGAGAAACGCATCTACCGTGTAAAAAAGAATTGGGCGTACGTGTTGAATGTTTTTTTGATTGAATTGAAAATAGTCAGAGTCAAGGGATTTTGTATTGCATGGAGTGGTGAAACTTAAAATTTATCGTATGAATAAGTGTACCTAAATGGTGTTTTCTCTAACCGTAGATGAATAGTTTCTCAAAATTAGTATTTTTTATTTTCTTTTCCTTTTAGAAAATTTGCATTTGTTTTTATTTTGTGTGTGTGGGGGGGGGATTTGGAATCTGGATTATCTGGCAGTGCTCTACTCAATGAAAGAAACTCTTTACCTGTGGTTTGAGTTTAAAAACCGTCTTCCGTAGATATGATTTGATTTTATGCTAATGTAAATGTTATTTAAACCCTGGCAACAGTTAATCGATTACAGTTAATCGTATATAACTAGTCATTGATCGTAGTAGTGAGTCGTTTGTCCTCGAGTTATGATTCGAGAAGTGGAAATAATAGAGAAGCTGCTTTGTGAAAAGGACTGTAGCAGTTTACCAAAGATCTGAGAAATGATCTACAAAGGAATTAAGAAATAAGGGTACACCTTATCTCTTAAGTTAATATAATAAGCTTGGATTAAGAAATTGGTTAAGATTGCTCCTACTGTTATTAAAATTTAATTAATCATAAACTGACTAGTTTGAAATAAAAGTAATTAGTTTTATAACAATGTTTGCTTCTTCTTTGACCTAAACCAAGCATGCTACTTCCTCGTTGCGACAGCCTGTTGGTCTAATAGTTCATAAACGAGATTTTTTTTTTATGTAAAACGTCTTAATAACACCCATTATTCTTCCCTTGGGAGGCTATTTTTGCAAAACTCGTTCTTAGCAGATCTCTGCTTGACAAAAGAAACATGCTTACTAAATTTCAAGACTGTGGGTCTAATAATTCCGGAGATCTCGAGATGAATGAGTGAGTGTGAATGACTTTTCTCCAACGTTATATACATAAATTTCTATAATAAAATAAACTCCATAATTTTTTTATATGCCGACTGGATGGCGTAGTTGGTTTATCGCTGGCCTTGTACGCTCAAGGTTGCGGGTTTGACCCCGGCCCAAGTCAGTGGATATTCATTATACAGAAAATCGACAGCGACCATGTCGCATGATAATGCGGCATTTAAAAGATCCCTTGAGTGCCTGTTCCACTTGGGTATGTTCTTTGCAAAATTAAGAATCCTGAGTCTGGTTTTGCATCGCCAGAGCTCAGGGGCTTTCCTCTGGTGAGGAAACTGGGCATCAAAATTACTTTGCTTGGGTGCTATCGGCAAAATTAAAATCCTCAGTACGGTTTCGTATCGTCAGAGCTCAGGTGCCTCCCTCTCGGGAGGAAACTGGGCATCAAAATAACATTACGATGATTGGTATTCAACCTATATGTTGCCGCACTAAAAAGTGATACCATCTCCCGAGGAACATACTAGGTCTGCAATGGTAAATACCAAACCACAGCCCCATTGGGATAAAAAAAAGTATTCATAAAATTAAAACAACTCTAATGGCTTTTATGTATATGGAAGACATTTCCACCTCATGTAACTTTTAGAAAACTAATCACTTTTATTAAAAACTTACTTATCCTTAAATCTTAACTATTTTTAATTAAGTAAATAAAATTAACACAAAATAAAAATCCACATCGACTTTTCCAGATTAAAACGAAGTTTAACTCTCGAGTACATATACATAATTAAGTATTAATGTTTAAAGTTTCTTCAGATGATTTGAAGCAGCCAAATTAACGGAGACTTAATTAAAGGCGCTTCAGAAATTGCGCAAGATTAAATTTAATTCACTCAATTAATAGCAATTAAATACCATTTCCTCGAAGTTTCATTTGTTCAACTTCTTTTCCTAAATAGGAATCTTTCAACTAATTTATTTCGCTTTCCTTTTGTTCAAGGGATTATAAATTGATATAAAATTAATTAATTATGCGTAACAAAGAAATGAATATATATATTGCTCACAATAAGTTTTAACGTATATTTATTGAATTAATTTTTAAAGATACATTTAAATAATTGTTATTACTTTAAATTTAGACACATTTAATCTTATTTAAATAGAAAGACGCGTTTTTAAAAACGTTTTAATAAAAAAATGAACAAAAAGACATAAGAGTTTCTAAATGCAAAGGCTATAGAAATTATTTACTAAATACTTGAAATAAAACTAAAAGAAGTATTTGAAAAAATAGTGTAACAATGCAGTTTTGTTTTGTATTTTGTCACATTTTTTTCTGTTATTTCTCGTTCCAGTTACTTCATAAGTATGTTTTTTTTTTTATTTTCAATTTTAGTTATTGATTATAAATGAATTTTTCTCATCTTTTTGGTAAATGTCTGTGAAATTAAAAACAATTACTTCAATGTTACAATACAACTATTTTGCTGGAATTAAGCATACTTAAATTGGCTTTTGAATTAATTTGAGGAAGTATCCGGAATTTTTTTTTTATTCATTCATTTGTGAGTTTTGTAAATGTATGAAAGATTGATTGTCAAAATCGGCTTAAAAGATTAAAGTACGTAAAATAAAAGTTTACTTTTTGTAAAAGAAAACGGAAGAGATCAGAGAATTGCTTCTGATTTGCAATAAATTTATTCCCCCCCCCCGACACATGTACATATATATTCAGAAAGATATTTTTAAAAAAATTATGTTGTTTTCATGTTTTCTATTTGTAATACGAGAGTAAAAAAAAAAATTACATTTTGATGCTTTTGATTTACGGTGCCTTAGATTTCTAACTAATTAATTCATTTTGGTACTAAAATTTTTCAACATTATTTTCTATCAGAATTTCACCACAGTTAAAAAGTCAAAAATAGGGAAAAGTGGGAATTTTAACACTTCATTTAATCGAAGGCTAAAGTCCAAGAGTTTGCTAATATGTAGGCTTTTTTGCTTTTTCCTGTACTATATTGCTATTTCCTTGCGTATTTTTTTTTAAAATTGTAGCTATATTAATTTAGTATAATATTATTGATTTTTTTTAAAACATTTATAAACCCCGTGCACCACGCAATGTATAACACGGGGGCATACAACACAGACACAAGAAAGGATTACAACACAAACATCCATGCCTCCTCCGGGATTCGAACCCAGTCCCTACGGCACCGCAGTCAGCTTCACTGACCACTATACCGGATGGGCGGCAATATTATTGATTACACACCAATGCCGATTTAAGCACATTTCGGGCCCTGGATGTAGAAGATCAACAGGCCCCCTTGGTACTGGTGGATCGAAATTTATCACAAGAAAATCTGGTTGAGTGCAGCTTATCTGGGTCCTGGCACCCGCCCCAAGCGCTCAATGGATAAGCAGGGACTGTGTTACACACACATTCATGCACACATAAACACGTACAGACACACGCACAAGTACAGACACACCCACACGTATAGACACACGCACACGTACAGACAGAGACACATTAATTCAGGCACCCACGCACACAGACAGAAACATTATTAACACATGCACGCCCGCACGCACGGACACACGCACTCGAAATACAGATTCACACACTCATGGATACGCGCGCACACACTCATGGACACAAAAACACACACAAGCACACTCACTCACGGACACGCCCTCACACACTCACGGACAAGCACACACACCACACCACACACACACTCATGGACAAGCACACACACACTCAAGGAACAAGCACACACACACTCAAGGAACAAACACACTCTCACGAACACATATATGTAAGTTTTAAGTTTTTTGAATATGAATGCTTCCTTTTTGAAAATTTTTACGCGTCTTCTTTGACATCGAGAAACAACAAAGCTGTACTTTTGCGATTTTACCTATATTTCTTTTTTTTTTCTAAGGTTACGCGATTAAAATCTGAGGTAACTTGGTAGTCAGTTATCAAAAAATATCTTCTCTACAAAAAAAGTACTATTTCTCGACTGGAAAATACGTATATATCCCTTCAAAAGAAGTAATCTTTGAATATTCAACAATGTTATAGCAATACGTATGTTAAGAAGCTTTCTTCTGAATTGCAAAAATGTTTTGTATGCTAGTACAATAGCTTAAAGAAATGTTATGAGAAACCAAGATAAGTGATTATACTTATAATTAATTGGCTTGCAATTTTTAATTACTATCATGAAATGGCGCATAATATGAGAGAGAGAGAATGCCATTAAAACTTCATTTACATTTAAAATTATATTTAAAAAAAATAACACATGTAGAACTGGTTAAGAACTTTAGGGGAACGGAAATAGCATGTGATTTACCTCAATGTAACACCACACGGGAAATTTTTCTTTCAAATCCATATCGTAGACAATAATTCAGCAGAAAGGCTTATTTACTCCTTCTCTAAAGGAAATTTTAAAACTTTAAATGTTAGGTGAATGCAGTGGGTGACACGGGAGAAGAGCGGTGAAGGTTCAACCGTAGAGACCATAGAGATTACCCAACGGAGCTTTCGTCTGCGAGTTTTTTAGAATGTAATCCCAATCAGTGGCGTAGCGTCCACCCCTACAACCCCCGTATCGCAGGGGGGGGGGCGGATTCCATGGGGTCGTTAAGTACGCCTGCCTGACATTTAGTATGTATTTAAACAATTTATAGAATATTAAAGGCTGAACCTGATTTTGCAGGGGGGGGGGCTGCTTAACATTCTCCGTTACGCCACTGTCTCCCCATAAGAGGGATCTGTGTGCGCCACTGGATGTTAGAATGCATTTGATTATGTTTGTAGATTAAGTGAAACATTCTAAATCTTAATGCTCTACAGATAGTCACTTAAAGACCAGTTTAGAATAAAACTGCTCATGAATTCTCGATTTTTTATACTTGTTTGATCCATAATAAGACCAAGCCATGTCTTCATGCATCATCCAACACAGTTTCTCAAAAGTTCATAGACCAAGTAGTCTGGAAAAAAGTATAAAGAATAAAAATAAAAATAGAGGAGCAAAAACGGGGAACCGAATAGAGTATCTATTACTATGTTACAATTTTCTCTTTACAACACCGAGCGGGCGTGTCGAAATAATACGTATACGTTCCGCATTTTTTTACCTCGTGACTTCACCTCGTACATGTAATTCTTTTTCATCCCCCGTCGTATGCAATGCTTCCCCTCCCCCTTACCATTTTTTTCTGGCATTCTGTCCCCCCATCGCAGATGGCGTACACATTCTTCAGTCCCTCCCCCCTTGCATGCTATTGTTGTCAGTTTGATCATGGCAAAACTACCTATTCTCCGTTCTACTCCCAGCACAATGGTGGGCCTGTTTCTTTGTCTGTCCGTAAGAAATGTCAGCATCTGGAAAAGTAAGGACGGATATGAAAGTATCAGGTGGCACGTGTAGACTTCTTCCTACAAAATCATTTTGAAGTAGAATACTAGCATGTGGGTAAAAGAAAAATTATGTAATTGATAGATAATAAGTAATATAAAAACAAATTACCGTAAAATCCGGCGTATAACGCACACTCTTAACTCAACAAATAAAATCGAAATTTACGGTCGGGTATAAAAATGAGAGCTTTAAAAATTTAAACAAGATATCAATCATTGGCATGGCCAAGTAATTTTAGCGCGTTTTTCACATGTTGTATTTTACAATAATGCAACTAATGAATTTTTTACTAGCAGAAAGTAGTACTATACTTAAAATTTTTTTTAATTATTAAATTTAAATATGATTCGGCTCATCTAGGGCACAAATGCGACCAAATGCCGAAAACCCGAGGTCAATTGGTTGCTTATTGGCTAAGAAAAAGGTACGACCAAAATATGGAACGAAGACGAAGACGAAATTTGCGTCCTAATAGCGCTTCTTTTTACACTACGTGAAAAACGTGCTAAAAAGAAAAGAAAAGAAAAGATAAGCCTAAACAAATTAAGCTTCTACATCAAGGATGGGCAGACCTTTCCGGGTGCTGGCTACTTCTAATTTTTTCAAGGAGTTGCGGTCCACCCAGTGTCAATGGCGCACATAAAGCCGGGGGAGGGGTCCACAGATCCGGATCCTCCCTCATAACCCTTCTTTTTTTTCCAGTTCATTGTAGTCCCATGTATATAGTATGTAAAATGTAATAAAGTATTTGATATTAGTAATTTTTTTATTTATTAATGTTAATTATTTATCCAGTAATTTATTTTTTGCTGTTTTTGTTCCCAACAATCAACAAAATAATAAAAAAAAAAATGCTAGGCTGCGTATTGGGGTATGATACAAGAATGGTAGAGTTTCAACCCTCGACCCCATTCCCTTTAGAAATTCTTGTGTACGCTGCTGCCGAGGAGGATGTGGCGAGGTTAGGAAAAGGTTATTATTATAACTTAAATAAGTACGGAATATGTATTTGCCTACAGAACTAAGGTAAAAAAAAACATCACATTTAAAACTGCATTTATAGCTAAACGCAAGATACAAACTTAATAATAATAGCTCCAAATATAATTATGTGAAATGTGATACACTTATTATATGAAACAATTAAAAATACATTAAAAAAATAAAACATTTTTATCGAAAGTTAGTTTTTGTTGTTATAGTCAGAAGAAGGCATAGTCTGCCTACTGTCAGCCAATCTTAAATTTTTCGTATATAATAACTAACTGGTGAAATTTTTAGGCGGTCACCTCAAATTGTCTTGGCGGTCCACCGGTCGGCCGCGATTGACGTAATGCATCGACATCCTTTCTGAACACATGTGTAGCAAGATCACGTGTTCAACGAAAGACATGGATGGCTGACAACAGGTGAGGTTGGTCGATTGTCCACTTGAAGAAGGAAAGCAATAAAAGTGTATTTTCGCCTGATGAACCGGAAAACACTTAGAAGGGGTAGCAAAAAGATGGTCATTAAAGGGGCTACGTTACAGGGGAAACACGTAGAGACAATACAACACAAAACTTGTAAGCTCCAACCTGTTTGCATCAGGACTGTTCATGATAGTGAGTGTTCGAATTGTCGAGAGTTTTATAAGACAACTTCGAATTATTGCGTGTTGTAGTCTGGAAAGCCATAGATTTTACTTGAGTGTACCCAAACGTATTGTTTTAGTTCGAAATATTAAGAGTTTTTCTAGGGACTGAGCATATACTTCGAATTATCGGAAGGTTCGTATGATCGAAGGTTTGAATTATCGAGAATCGACTGTATTCAGAAAATGTAATGCAAAAAGTAAGTTTAAGGTTGCATACTCGTTTTATAAAACGTGTCTTGCTGAACATGCTCTGCGTACAAAAGTTTAATACGTTAAGCAGCTAAAGATATTGAAAGATTTTTACGTGTATTCTAAAATGAAATGATGGATTTGATTGGTAATTCAATCACCTGCAACGAGCAGCTGAACCTGTCAAAAAGATAGATAAGAATTCATTGGAATTCAGAGGCGAATGAATATTTTGATAGGTAATTATGTTCCACTATTGGAAAGAATGTGGCACTCACATGTTTCAGATTCTTTCTTTAATTAACATTTTTCTCTCTGTCTTTTTTATTTATTATTTAACTTAATAATTGCTTAAATAAATTTATATGTGAACTGTCATTTATAAAACGAGAAATCGTGATTAACTATCGAGCAACTTCTTTTCTTTCTTGCAAATGTATGCTAATTAGTAGATAGCTTCATTAAAACATATGTAGCGAAACAGTATTTTTTGAGTGGTAAATATTTTCTTCGAACTTCACATACCTCAAAGATTTATTCGTGGTTTTTGCATTTGCTAATAAAAATTGCATGCTTAGTAGGGTGGATAGCTGTAATATGGAAGAAAAAAATTACTACTAATCGGAATATACCTATGCCAGTGCTTCTCAAAGTTTCAACATTTGCGATCCAATTTACAAAAAAAAATTTTCATCGCGCCCCTTCTATAGAATAACAATGTATTGAATACTTTGACTCACACGCTAAAGCTACAATACGGATAAACCGTACAAATTATCAACATAAGAATTTAATTTTGTGTATGAAAAGCCCATGGTAGTCACTAATTATTAAACTTGTTCTTAAATTAGTATTGA
>BMAO01011698.1:0-16094 GCA_019973975.1 Trichonephila clavata | reverse complement strand
TTTTGTTAAATAAACTATGAAAGCAGATTTCGACTTTACCATAGATAGTTGGCAACGATTCGCAAAGATCATATGCTAACAGATAGGTATTAATTTCTCATTTCAAAAATCAATATAATAGGCTTTATAGTAGTTAGTCATATTCCATCATTTCAATTACTTTCGCTTAATATAAAGCCGCATAAAATATGTCAAAAAATATGTAAATTTTTACATTACTTTTGTATAATTGTTGTTTATTTGTTTTCCGTTTTACTCTGATGAAATGAACTCTTTTTTTTTTTATCAAGGAGTTATAATGAAGGTGCTCCTCGTCATAGTCGACAGGGTCGGTGCTTTTACCGACCTTATAGGCAGCCTTAGAAACGGAATGTTCAGTTTTTGACATTTTGGTTGTTAAAAAATTATTTCGCGATTAGGGAGATAGAGATAAATAAGTCTTTGTAAACGATGTGGAATGTTATAATGATCCAAAATACGAAATATCAATTAATTTATATTATCGAAGGCATTTTGGATGTCTATTAATGTTAATGAAATAGGGTACTTATTTTTAAAAAGCTTTTAACATTAGTGGTTAAATTTTGCATAGCATCCCACAATTGGTGTTTTCGTAAAACCATACTAGTGTAGAGATGAATAATATTGCTATGGGTAAGTCGAATTTGAAATCTATTAAGAAATACTCTTTCCGACAATTTGCCGAAAGTGGAAAGAACACAAATTGGCCGATAGAGCTTAAAGGATGGCGGATTCTTAACTGACTTCAATAAGAATTTGATTGTAGTATTTTTAAGAGTATTAGAAAAATAAGAACATTTAATGTAAAAGTTTAAAATTGTAACTATCACCCTCGGGTATTTAGAATAGATAAGCTTCCAAATAAAGTAAGCGATGAGGATCACTTTACCGTCTTTTGAACCCTTAAAAATAATATCTGTCTCTTCAAGACAAATATTCTCAGGGTTATCGGAACAAATGAAAGTGGGGCAATTAAGATATGAAGTCAAAAGGAATAAAGTTTCAAGTATTGTACGAATTTTCTGATTATATAGAAGTAGCCTAATCAGAAAGCTCGGAGAGAGATTTTGAAAGTTAGAATAATACAAATACAAACAAAAAAAACCCAGAATGTTTTTTTTGTTGAAAACTTATGTATTTGTTACATTAATTTAATTTGTTTTGAATTGAGTTTTATAAAATTTTCAAGGAGTTTTCAAAAAGCATTCATAAAAAAGGGTATTTTACGAATATCAATGATGTAATCACAAACCTCATACCAACTTTTGTTATACATAATTCGACGTGCTTTTAAATCAAAATTTCACGTGTATATGTAAGTTATTGTAAGAGTAACATTTTAAAACCACATCATGAATTTTTAAATTTCTTAAAAAAAATTAAATAGATAGATTTTTGAGCACAGAAAGTGTGTTTTACATAATATAAATAGCATTATATAACATAATTGGACAATCAAACGTGTCAGCGAAAATCCTTAAATCAAAGAATTTATTTTGTAAATCGTACCAAGTCCTTTAAGAAATAAGGTTGGAAGGTTAAAAGATAATAAGATAAAAACATTTTTTTTAAAATATGCATATATATAATGATTCAAATGGAAGGTAACACAATAAATACAATCTAATGGAAATATACTGCAGTATCAAAATTGTTGGCCATGCCAAAGTACGAAACAAAACGTAACTTTTCAATTATTAAAAATTTTATGGGCTTATTTTAAAATTATTCGCATGCATGCAAACACACATTTTTGTTGCTTGTATTAGATATAATGATTTCTAAGCTATATTTCCTTTATTTATTTATTGTTATTCAACAAAATTCTAAGTCAAAATATAATTTTATGAATATATGTTTCCTATAGACTCTAAAAAAAAGGAAGGAAAAAAAAAAAGAAAAATTCACCTTTAATGTTAAAATGCTTATTTTTAATACATACATAAAGGTTTTAAATGTGTACAGTGCATGAAGTGAGTTAAGTGTTTCAGCTTATTTATCGCTACAGTTCTTTCAATCTGAATCGACAACCTCTTGGCCTCTGGCTTTAAGTAAGGAACGAATGGCTCTAGCTCTCATTTCGAGCTCTAATAACTCGGAATCTTTCTCAGATACTTGGAGATCTTTAGCCACTTCTTCAATGGAGATAGGCGCCTAGGGGTGGGGGACAATAAAGCACAGAATTAGTATTATTTTGCATCCACGTAAAATGAAGATATAATTTAACTTGAAAATACAGAAAATCAGTTTATCTTGTTCCCAAAGATTGGTTAAATCTTGAAAGCAACATGCTATAATTTTTTTAAAACAAAATACTAGCATTTTTTTAAAATTTTTACAAATGTATGAAAATTTTTAAAAAAGTAAGTTTGATTAAAAAAATATAAAGTGATAAACAAATATTCAAGACGTATTATTTATCCGTCATTACTGCAATTTCTCTTTAATGGACAGAAACAACACTGACCACGAATTCACGCCTGTGACCACAAATGAACATGAAAATAAAAGGCTGAAAGGATTTTTTTTTATAAATCACACTCTATTGTAAATGATCAAAAGAAGGAAGAAAAAGAAAGATTTTAAAAGTATTGTGATAAATATCCTATAGATGGAGCCACCACAGAAAGATAAAAGGAGTCATTTGAAAAGATAATATTGTAAGAATAAAAAAAAATTCTCAACATTCAATAAATAGTAAAGTCAAGGCATTGAGAAAGGTACTATTTAAAACACACTACCATCAAAATCTTTTTAATACATTAAATTGTTTAACAATAGGAGGATTTTTATGATTCTTTACAAGATTAAAATATTTAACAAATTTTACTGAAAGACCAAATAAATATAGATGTATTTGACATTTTTATATTTAAAAGAAACTGAAAAGTTTTACATACATTAAAAAAAAAGGCAATCTTGAAGAAATTATTAATGACAGTTACTAGTTTTCAGAATGTATAATTTCTAAAATAATTAATAAATGCATCTGAAATTTTTAAATATTATTTCTAATATCTTATTTATAATCAAACTTCTGATTCAAAAACTTCCTAAAATAATTTTTTTGTTACATACTTGTTAATACCATTTAGAGGCAAATGAAAATATGTTTGTTAGTTTAAAAAAGCCCGTAATTAGTAAATCAATACAATTAAGATGTTTCGCAATACTTGATTTTCTTCATCCGTAAGACTCTGCATCTCATTCAATGAAGGATATAATTCAAGGACATCATCTGAGGAATTTTCATTTTTATCAGAACTGGAAGAAAGTGGCGAAAATCTGAAATCAAAACAATACAAGTATATATCTGTAACAATAATCATCATTAAATAAGTGAAGAGCAGTAATTTTCTTAAATAAAATGAGAAAAGTAAAATTATTTAAAATGGAACAAAAATATTCATCCTCCTTTCTCTAAAATTGTGAGAGCATAACATAACATTAATTTCGCAAAATATAGTTTGATTTAATATCAAAGTAAAATATTTTCATGATATATCGTTCATTTGGTCATATTTATTCAATGCATGAAATAAGAGAAATTAATTTGAGTACATGGAGAAGGAATCATAAGCGAGGAAACATTAAATATTTTTCTTATCGTGAAATTTTTTAATTTCAAACGCATGTAATATTTCAATGAAATTTCGATAGTACCTAATGTAACATACTTTTAAGATATATATGGATACTTAGAGAGAAATTTCGTTTACAATTATAGTTATTAATGCAAAGACATCTTAGCAGAAAGTACTCAAAAGGTAAGACAATGAAAAGTTATTAAGTAATTATAACAACAAAACTGACAATAAACAATTGAATAGTATTATGTTGCCACAAAATACTTGTATTTAATTCAAAGTCTTTAGTATCCGTAGTAAGATATGTCACTAGACTTATACTGTCGTCAGTTATGTATCAACCCAGTACCGTGCTGAATTCGGTACCCCCCCCCCCCCCCCATAAGACCGAGGGGTGCTTCAAAATTTCACAGCACATTTTAGAATTTTTAAATAGTTATATTTTTTAAAAATGAATGACTAAGGTGTAATCTTTTGAATTTCTAAAAAAGATATTTTTGCGAAATTGAAAATATTTAATTTGAATTGTACTGAATTGTCTGTAAGAATAATATTCTTTACAGTGATTTGCAGGTACAACTCAGGCTTCTTACTTTTTAAATAAGGTATTTAATATTTTATGTCTAGCCGAACCAGATTAAAAGTAAACCATATCGTATATTTGGCCAATTTTTGGAAGAAATGAGAACATTCATTTCAAACAAACTTCTAGAAACATTTTTCTATCTGAAGTTTTGAAGAACATTTAAATTTAAGGATATTCCGAAGAAAGTAAGTTTTATCGTTATTTCACATAACTTATATTATAGTTAAATAAAGAAGTAAAAACACTTCAATGTCATTATTATTTGATGATACGTCAACTATGTACATATTTGAAAAATGTAATGAAAGTCGACAAAAAAAAAAAAAAAAAAAGGTAAGATTTTTTTAAATATTATTGCTTAAATATATAATATACATGAAATAACTTAAATTAAATTTCACTGAATGAATGTTAAAAAAATAAGAAAGTTATCAATTTAAATATTATTTGAAAAGAAATTAGATATCGAATTAAGTTTTCTGAATGAAAATTTAAGAAATATTTATGAAGGATTTAAGACACGTTTCAAATGTACATTCCTAATGCATTACACTAGGCTAGAAAGAGTATAACAATTGCCTATTTAAATGGTCTAATGAATATCAAGGGATTATATATGTATAGTAAAATTTAATAACTGGAAGAAATTTCACACAATAGAAAAACTCACTAGTACTAGTATACTAACCTGTCAGCAGGCGATATCTGATCAGCATTTTCCACCTCAGGAGTATTTTCTAAAAAAAGAAAAGAAAAAAAAAAGGTTATACATTTTTTTGATGCAAACATTTTAATGAATAATAAATAATGCATCAACAAAATGTGTAATTAGATATTTTATTATTAGAAATTATATAGGAGAGTTTAGATATATTTTGACGACGAGTAACTTTATAATATATCTCATAGATGGCAGCACGATCCCATGAAATTTAATATTCTTTTTATCAGAACGGATTGATTGCAATGATGAAACACCTCCACTCAAGTGTTCCAAATAATATATTCTATTTATACAATAAAAAGCTGATATTATCTTAGAGAAACTTTTAATGTTTCAAGATTATATTTTTTCCCCAACACCATCACCTCCTAAAAAAATGTGATGAAAACAAGATCGTATATTGTTTCTCCTTTTTTTCGTGGGCATATGTTGCTTCTTCTACACTTTATAACAATCTTGTATTTAAACATACATAAACTTCAACAAAAACAAACAAAGGCCTTAAAATTCTATAAAGCATAATGGATCTACTGATATAAACTTAGTTTCAAAACTATGTTAGAAGACATGGCAATTTTTTTAACAAAATAAATTATTCAAATTATAATAACCTTAATTAACATCGTGTATCACGCACATTCGATACGAAAATTAATTGTACATATTTTTTCAATGAATAAAATTTAACTGCATGCAAATTATTGAACAAGTTATATAAATGCACATAGATAGAAAAATACTATATATATATATATATATATATATATATATATATATATATATATATATATATATATGTATAAAGTATTTTTGGGTATATATATATACCCAAAAGTTAAGAACGCAAAATAAAGTTCTAGTTTTCAAAGCGCACTTTATTTGAGTATTTCAGTGACTTAAAATTGCTAAAAATGTAGATGGTAATTAACATATCATTACTAACTTCTGGAAATATGTGAATTAGAAAGTTATCGAAGAGACCAGCATTCTGATGAGTTATAAGAAGTGCATTTAAATGCTATTGCAAAGGCATAAGTTTAGTAGGATTATTTTTGCTGATATTGATGTCTCTATGGAAGAAAGAAACGAAAGGCAGATCGGGTGCAATAATCCAATCAATCCAAAGTGTTGCTGTTTTTTGGGCATTGACCGTTTGGTTATTACTTAACTACAAATCGCTGAACAAACTTTATGAGGCCCGTAAGGCCCTTTTCCAGTCTTCACTTTTTTTCTGTAATCGGAACTTACGCAGTGCAACAATCGCTTATTCTTTGTTCATGAGAAACAGTTTCGTTAGCAAAGCTTTGCTTTCTCGCTCAGCATCCTTGTTCACTTAGTTGGAATTAGATCTGGATCAAGAGCATTAATATATGTAATCATCTATCTCATTTGCATATTTTCAACTCAGTCGTCTGTACGCGCGCCATCTGTCGAGTTTTTTTCTCTTATCTGAAAAAAACCCGTGACTAGTCGATGCTACCAGGTTGTAACGTATGCGCCCCCCTTGAGACATCTGGGACTTGCTTCCCACGGTCGGGTCAGTTTAGAAGAATGATGACCACACGTGCAAAACCACCTGCAGTCGCTAATATACTGCGACGGACGTGTCTTAATGAGCCCCTGCAACCTTTGACCCGAGGGAAACATTTCGCCTCCACCGGATGGGGGGTGAAAGGGGACGCGGAGACGTCGGTGAACCGCAGAGAAGAGAGAACAGCGCGAAAACTTCGCCTGGAACGGACACCATCAAGATCCCTCCCTCACAAAATTATTTTGGACTTTAAAATCATCCCATAGTGAAACTAGTATATTAATGTAAATAATAGCTGTGATAATTAAAATAAATTATATTTCAAACACGCTACCATATATTATTTAATCAAACGTCACAGCATTAACGAAAGTGGTGTCAGCGGTAAGGATTAATAAAAAAATAATAGAGATTACCGGACCCGTGAGAGGAGGTGATTTGGTGATTCTGGTTTATTACGGGAGCTCTGCAAACTGCACGTAGAAAAACTCAAGACGCATAAGCTTGGAAATAAGGATAAAACTATCCTTTAGAGAAAAGAAAAGCAACTCAGAAGGCCGAGATTTGATAGTGGATAAGCTATCCCATCAATAAAGAAAATCCTTTTGTGTGTGTTTTGAAAACTGAAATCATCTTTAAAGCAAGAAAGGTCAACCGGATCTTCGGTATTCCCAAGTTCCAGCAGATAGTACTTCAAAAGGGGTGAGTACTGTTATATTTCTTGAGTTGTATTAGTTGCTTGCTAAAATTTCTACTACAAATTTTGAGATACTTAGTGTTTTTTCTTGCATGGGAACAATGTTATTGTGGTTCTAGAGAATTGTAAATACGAGTATTGTGTGCAACTTTTAGCTTAAGATTTATTGTGTTTTTAAGTTTCTTGATAATTGTGATTATATTACAGTGTTAAAATTTTTCTTTGTTTGTTTCTGTGTTTGCATGGGACCAGTGCTATTGTGATACTAGAGAGTAGTAAATATTGTGTGAATTTTAACAAATATATTGTGCTGATATTGTTCAAAAATGGCTTTTCTCGGAAAAGGGAAAAAGCAAGATATGTTGCTACTCGCAGAGGAATTAGGGATAGATGTCACACCAAACATGACTGTCCCTAACCTCAAAATCGCAATCACTAACAGTGAGGGTTACGAAGAGGAATTCGTAAAAAATCTGTTTGAGACTATTATTGCAAATAGGAAAATTGAAGAGGAATGGGAAAGGGCAGAAAAAATTAGATTTGAAGAATCAGAAAGAGCAGAGACCTTGAGATTAGCAGAGCACGCGTTGAAAGAGAAAGAATTACAATTAAAATTTGATCTAGAAAGATTTAAAATAGAATCCGGACATAGTGTAAACGATGAATCAACCGGCTGTATAAATCCCCGTTCTGTAACCTCGAATGTAAATTTACGAAAATTAATCCCAGATTTTAATCCAAATCAGTCAGATATTAGTTTGTATTTGGTGATTTTTGAACGTCAGGCTAAAAGGGCTTTAATTGAAAAAACAGACTGGGTAGGGCATTTATTAGGGTTGTTACCTTTGGATATCGTGCAGTTCATTGCTCGCGAACCGGAGGAACAAGCAGAAAATTATGACTATATTAAAAAACTATTACTTAAACGATTTAAGTTAAGTCCGGAAGTCTTTCGCCAGAGATTTGTTCAACACCAAAAGAAATCGGATAGTACCTGGAAAGACTTCACCTTTGAAATGACTAACTATTTAGAGGAGTGGCTAATCGGCCTAGAGATCGAGTCGTTTGAGGACCTTAAAGATTTAATGGTTGTCGACCAACTAAAAAAACGCGCGTATGCTAGTATGAGAGAACATTTCTTAGATGATTGGGCGAATCTCAAATCATCTACTCAAATAGCCGAACTCTTTGACAACTACGAGGATGTCAGGAAAATAAATTCAAAAACCGCGGATAAATTCAGCAGGAACGAGAGAAATTTGACAACTTCCGGGTTTAGGGAGAAGAAAACTAGGTTCGGGGAAATTCCCCCTAAACCAGTGGTTTCTCTTCCTGAGGGCGATAGGGGGAGAGTTTTCGAAAGACGCGTGATACAAAAATGTTTCCATTGCAACCTGCCCGGACATATAAAGGCGGCATGCCCGAAATTAAATTGGAATAAAGCAACGGAGTCTCTCAATAATATTGAAGGAAATGGGAACTCGGATTTTCTTGGTTCATATGTAACAAAGGGCTCTGTGAATGGTCAAGAAATAGATATACTTAGGGATACGGGGGCAACAATAGATTTGGTGTGTGCTAAATACATTAATTCTTCTTCCTTCTCCGGTGAAAAGGTCTGGGTTAAACAACCGTTAAGCTCAGAATTGGTTTGCTTACCCTTGGCGGTCGTGGAAATTTCCGGAAACTTCGGAATGGTGCAAACTAAAGCAGCAGTTTGTGGTAATCATTTGAATCAACATGGTCGGTATTTGCTCGGAAACAAAACGGCCGAATTAATAAAAGAAAATTTAGGCTATGATTTTCTTTCAGTTGAGGTAGTCAATGCTGTTCAGACAAGGTCTCAAACCATAGCGGCTAGGAGAGAAATAGAGTTAAATAGCTGTAGCGATAGGAAAGGGGAAGATGAGGCTATAATTGTTTCTCCGGAGGCAGAGGATCAAATTTTAATCCCTGAAATGCAGGAATATGTTCCGGAGTTAGAGCTGCTAAAAGTTACTCGAGATGAGTTAATTGAAGCTCAAAAAAATAGCGAGGATATTAAATCATTGTACGAACAGGCAGTCAATCAGGTGCAGGCAATAAATAAGGCTTATTCTCTAGAAAACGGGTTACTCGTCAAAAAACGCGAGGATAAGTTAGGTAATGTGGCTAGATTAATAGTAGTGCCAGAAAGGTTCCGTGAGCAAATTAAATTATTGTGTCATGAAGGAACCTCTGCACATCTGGGGGTTACGAAAACTAAAGACAAGTTAAACCGATATTTTTATTGGCCGAATTGTTATAAGGATATAGAAGCGTACGTAAAAACTTGCGATCAGTGTCAGAGGGCTGGGAAGCCAAATGAGAAAAAGAAAGCTCCACTAAAATTGGTCCCGGTTATTCAGGAGGTCTTTACTAAGCTAAATATTGATGCATGTGGGCCTCTCCCAATCACATCTAATGGGAATCGATATCTCATCACGGCCATATGCATGTCATCAAAATTCCCTGAAGCTATTCCGGTGGCTGATATCAGTTCGGTTAGTGTTACAGATGCTCTCTTAAATATCTTTAGTCGTATGGGGTTTCCACGGGAAATACAATGTGACCAGGGTACTTCCTTTACTAGTGCTCTGACTACCGAGTTTTTTGAAAGATTCGGAATACTTGTCCGGCATAGTTCTGTGTATCATCCTCAGAGTAACCCTATTGAGCGATTTCATCGAACATTGAAACGACTCTTGCGAGTCTTATGTTTAGAGGCAGGCTCCGAATGGGACAAACATCTTCCGTCTATTCTTTTAGCGTTGCGAACTGTGACTCACGAGAGTACAGGGTATACACCGTCAGAGTTGGTGTATGGGAAAAATTTGCGGACTCCAGAAACATTAGTAATGGAACATTGGATGGAACCGGAAGAAGAAAATGATCTCGTCACTGAATATGTGTTTAAGTTAATTAATAGATTAAAAAGGTGTCAGGAGGTAGCTATAGATAAAATGGAAGAGATGCAAATTAAGAGGAAAACTTGGTATGATAAAAATGCAGTAAAACGCGAATTTAAGGATGGAGATTTAGTACTTGTTTTGGCTACATCTCGAGCGAATAAATTAGCAGTACAGTGGATAGGCCCTGGGACGGTTTTAAATAAAATTTCCGAAACGAACTATTTGATAGAAATTCCCGGCAGACGAGAAACCTCTCAAATCTATCACATAAATATGCTAAAACCGTATTATAAAAGGCCGGAACATGTTAATTTAATAATTACCGATGAAGCACACCAATCTCTCGCAGATCAAGATTTAGAAATCCCATACTTAGAAAACAATTCCATTATTTATGATTTCGAGGATGTCATCCAGGCTAGCGAGTTAAACAAATGTCTTCAAGACACACAAGTTAATCAGCTGCGCGAATTACTAAATAAACATTCTAAATGTTTCTCAAATGATCCCGGTTTAACTAATCTGGTTGTACACGAGATCCAGTTGATTAATGATAAGCCAATTAGAACGAAGCCGTACCGAATGTCGCACCGACAAAATGAAATTTTAAAAAACGAAATTAATCGAATGTTAAAATTAGGAATCATTGAGGTAGGAGAATCGGATTATATGTCCCCTATGATTTTAGTTGAGGTACCTGGCAAGGATCCTCGACCTTGTGTCGATTATCGGAAATTAAACGGAATTATTAGAACGGAGTACTTTCCTCTACCCAACATCGAAGAACGCGTAGAACAGGTCTCCTCCGCTAAATTTATTACCATTTTAGATTTATCTAAAGGATATTGGCAAATTCCTCTGAGTAAAACTGCACAACGATACGCAGCTTTTTGTACTAGTTTTGGTACTTACAGACCCCTAAGAATGAGTTTCGGATTAAAGAATGCCCCATATTTTTTTAGTAAACTCATGGCAGGATTACTAAACGGTCTAGAGCATTTCGTTGTTCCTTATCTAGACGATATCGCTATCTTTTCGGATACGTGGGAGTCACATCTTAAACATGTGGAAATAGTACTGCAAAGAATCAGGAGATCCCAATTAACAATAAAACCCTCGAAATGTAAGTTTGCACAACAGAATGTCAAATTCTTAGGTCATGTGGTGGGTCAGGGGTTCCGCACTCCTTCCGAGGTCAAAGTTCAGTCTGTTCTTGAGTTCCCTACCCCTCGTACAAAAACACATATACGAGCGTTCCTTGGTTTAGCGGGGTACTACAGTAGATATATAAATCAGTTCTCGGTAATAGCCGCACCGTTGACAGACGCGTTGAAGGGGAAGGCAAGACGCGGGGAGGTTAATTGGACAACCGACTGTGAAAATGCATTCCGAGATTTAAAAAAGAAGCTAACTGATAAGCCCGTCTTGTACTCGCCAAATTTTGAACGGGAGTTTATCGTTCAAACCGACGCCTCTGATTATGGAATGGGGGTGGTGTTAACTCAATTAAATGACCAAGGAGAGGAGCACCCAATCCTTTATCTGAGTAAAAAATTTTCAGATGTTGAGAAACGATATTGTACGACCGAGAAGGAATGTGCTAGTATTGTGTTCGCAATTAAAAGGTTACATTATTATTTAGATGGAAATTCATTTTTAGTTATGACCGACCACAACCCTTTAGTATGGTTAAATAAAAACGTTAGTTCTAACCCTAGATTAATGCGATGGGCTTTGGCATTGCAACCATATAATTTTAGAATTGTACATCGATCGGGTAAAAGTCATAAAAATGCAGATAGTCTCAGCAGATCAGCGATCGATGATTAGGAATTGATAGTCATGTTTGGTTGTCGTGATTATTAGTTGTGGAATATTGTTAAATGTAAATAGTTAATAAATGGTGTCAATCATGTGTATTTGCTAATGATTAGTAATTGTCGGTAAATAATGTTCTTACTAATACTGAAATTAATTTTGAATGGATATGTATGTTAAAAGGATCCACACATGGAATGTAATAATATTGAATTGCTTAATATGTGTTCTACCTTGGGTTTATTATGGATCTGTCTTATTATTCATTAGTATTACCCGTTAATGAGGATATTGGGAAGAATGTTTTATGTGTAAGATGGTACCTTAAGCATATTATAGCAACATGTTTTTTATTATGATTTTAATAAGTACTGTGTATGAGTGTTTAAAATTTTAATAATATGAATACTTCTTATATTGGTAATGATTATTCTTTCGTGATTAGCATTTGTGTAAGTTCCCTTGCAAGAACACTCACTCGCGGTAAGCATTTCGAATTTAATTGTAAGTTTATTAGATTTAATTACAACTCAGAAATATGACAGCACTTATTCAAAGGAATATTTTCCCTGTGTGTCCGACAACTCCAAAGGTCAGTCACCTCGGTTACCATCATCGACCCTGAACTTTTCTTTACGAAAAGTCTGAAAGAGGAGAGGAAAAGCTGTAACGTATGCGCCCCCCCTTGAGACATCTGGGACTTGCTTCCCACGGTCGGGTCAGTTTAGAAGAATGATGACCACACGTGCAAAACCACCTGCAGTCGCTAATATACTGCGACGGACGTGTCTTAATGAGCCCCTGCAACCTTTGACCCGAGGGAAACATTTCGCCTCCACCGGATGGGGGGTGAAAGGGGACGCGGAGACGTCGGTGAACCGCAGAGAAGGGAGAAGAGCGCGAAAACTTCGCCTGGAACGGACACCATCAAGATCCCTCCCTCACAAAATTATTTTGGACTTTAAAATCATCCCATAGTGAAACTAGTATATTAATGTAAATAATAGCTGTGATAATTAAAATAAATTATATTTCAAACACGCTACCATATATTATTTAATCAAACGTCACAAGGTGTATGCAAATGAAATGAGACGATTGTTTAAAAAAACACAATAAATTTGCAAAAACTGTTGATATTTCTTTATTCGAAATAATATCCATCGCTAGCTACACATTTTCCCCATCTTTCGGGCAATTTGTGATTACCACGCCAAAAAAATGATCGGTCTTTTGAGGCCAGCCAGTCATCAAGCCGAGATTTGACGTTTTCGTAAGAAGTGAAGCGCTGGTCAACCAATGCGTGCCCAATGATGTAAATAGGTGGTAATCGAAAGGAGCCAAGTCTGGTGAATAAGCCGCATGCGCTAAGGGCTCCCAGCCGAGCACCTTAACGATGTCTTTGGTCGGTTTAGCATGGTAGCTAGGTGCGTTGTCATCAAGGAAAATCACTTTGTGCTGCCGTTTCTTTTATTGCTCACGTTTTTCGTGTACAGCATCGTTCAAATTAAGTAATTGTTGCTTGTAGCGATCAGTATTAACGGTTTCGCCGGGTTTGAGAAGCTCATAATAGATTGGTCCCTCCTGATCCCAGAAAATACACAGCATTGTCTTGCGGCCGAAACGATTTGGCCTTGCGGTCGATTTGGACGGCTGTCCGGGGTCAACATATGATCGATTACGCTTGGGATTCTGAAAATAAATCCATTTTTCATCGCCAGTCACAATACGATGGAGATATGACTTGCTTTTGTAGCGGGGAAGCAACATTTCACACACGTTTTTTCGGTTTTCCTGTTGACGGTCCGTTAGCTCGTGTGGTACCCATCTACCGACCTTTATTATCTTGCCCATTGCTTTGAGACGACGGGAAACAGTGCTCTGGTCAACATTCAATTGTTCTGCAAGATGTTCTTGCGTTTGGCCCTCATCTTCATCGAGTAATGCTTGCAATTCAGCATCTTCAAATTTTTTTGCTGGTCTGCCACGCTCCTCGTTTCTCACATCGAAATCACCATTTTGAAACTTTTCAAACCACCTGTAGCACTGCGCACGGCTCAGAGCATTGCCACCGTATGCTTTTACAAGCATTTGATGCGATTCGGCAGCACTTTTCTTCAGATGGTAACAAAAAATTAATGCTGTCCGCAAATCGTGGTCGGAAGGCATAAAATTCGACATTTTCAACACAGTAAAAAAATACAATGCACGCTGAAACTCGTCCAAATGTAAACTAAACATGAGTATCAAAGGTCAAACTATAAAAAAATCACGTGTCACGGTTTCGTATTGTTTGCATATATGCGTGGTGACATCTGTTAGCAATCGTCTCATTTGATATGCATACACCTGGTAAACCTGCAAACTATTTATTATTATTTTTTTAATTTTTCGCGTTTTATAAACTTTTAAAGTTTATACGGACTTTTTGTCCACCCGGAATATTACAAACATTCTGTAAAGAACTTTAAATTCATTTATTTTATAAAACAAGTAAATTTATAAATTTTGAGCTGACGACTCTCTGATACAACAAGAGGGCCAACAGGATGAGGACGTAATTTTGAACAGTCTGGTGATGAACATACCATCTTTTTATAATTTCCACTCTTTGTTATGTAAGAGATATGTTTAGTATCTAGCAATTATCTGATTAAGGACTCGAATCGGGAATTCATTTGAACACTGACGACCATAAAAATCTTTTTTTTTCCAATGGGGCAGCGGATTGGTATTTTTACCATTGCAGACCTAGTACATTCCCTAGGAGCTGGTAGCACTTTTTAGTGAAGCACCAAAGAGGCGATACCAATAGCCGCAGTTATTTTGACACCCAGTTTCCTCTCCAGAGGAAGGCACCTGAGCTCTGACGTTGCGAACTTGTTCTAGGAATTTAATTTTGCCGAGAGCACCCAAGCCAAACAGGCACTCAAGAGATCTTTTATATGACGCACAATCATACAACATGGACGCTGTCGATTTTCTGCATCATGAAAATTCACTGACTTGGGCCGGGAGCGAACCCGCTACCTTAGGTGCAGAAGGCTAGCGACAAACCAACTACGCCACCCAGCCGGCAACACATACACATAAAAAATGATGAACATGAACACTCGACTCTACCCCAGCCATGTATTATATAAAATATGAATACATGGAAAATAAGTAAATCTAAACAATTTGTTATTTAGCTTTAATGAACATGAATTAGATCTCATATTAGAATTGATTGCAAATAATATAATCATATGAAAGCTGTAGTTTCTTATTTCAAAGATCATCCTTCGCAATACGCAATATTTTTCATTGTTTTGGTCACTTATTGCAATGTTTTCATACTCTCTACAGTTTTATTGGCGATTTCCTAAATTTTCTTACATAAAATCTAATATTCGATTTCATATTAATTGAAATCAAAGCTTTTCAGATATAAAAACGTAGAAGTGATCGTTATGAAGAAATAAATTGCAGGACAAGTTATTGATAAAATCAATAAGCAATAAAGAGTAAAACATTTTGTAATTTTCTGCTCAAAAATCTACGCCAAAAATTACGACAGCTGTTTTTTATTTTTATTTTTAGCAGCTGGGTATACAATTTTAACATCAGTTTTATATTTAATACTTCGATCAATAAAGTATTTCTGTAATTGAAAGTTTATTTAATGTACAATTTCTCAATGAATCATTTCAAATTCTTTTCCTCAGTATAGGACAGAATCATCGTCATTGAATTAGGAGGAAAATAATTATTAAGTAATAACAATAATAAAGCTAAAAAGTAAAAATATCCCGATTTATCCAAAAAAAAAATGCTAAATGAATAACGAAATTCTACCACATGCCTATATATTTTAAACTCTAAATGCTTCTCTCTTTTCATTTAGATACGCACAAGCCAATTCATAACAAATAAATGCTCAATTTGTTTTCCTTTGAAGTACTAAAACCTTAAAATAAACTTGTAGTAAAACCAACTTGCAGTAAAATCAACTTGAAGTAAAATTTAAGTCTCTTGTGCAAGTATTTCTTTTCTCCCCAAAATGTTTATTAATATTTTGAGATATTTTACTTCAGGTAACTGAGACTGTTTGGAGCCATGATTTTCAAAGAGATTATAAATGAATATTTTTTAATGTTTAGTGTCAATTAAAATAGAATATAAGTATAAAATTATTTTACGAATATTAATGCACTAAAA
>BMAO01011697.1:0-17528 GCA_019973975.1 Trichonephila clavata | reverse complement strand
TACAGAGCGTGGATCCAATGACATTGATCAAGCCGAAGAGATCACCTGCAAGTTTCCAGTGTAGGATCCGATGCATAAAAAGTACAGGATTGTGAGCTTGATTAAGTAGAAGCTAGCTTATTAGAGTGCGACGTAGTTATATTTGAGCGTATTTATGCTATCTCAGATTCAGTTGAGGGTCTGTAGTAGTATCCCGTGTATAGATTTCACCTCCGGCTTCTATTTAATCACCTACTTTAATTAGATTGTATATGTGTCTGATTGATATTTGATTTAATAAATTGATTAGATTGAAATCATGTCTGTGGATCATTCAGTTTCCCCACACACCTAGCCGGTTTACAGGTAGACAAGGGGTTCAGATGTAAGCAGGAACCGACCGCTATTACAAACCACTTACATTAACTATTAAATTAAATAAAGATTTTTAATATTTGTTAAAAGATTTTAAGTTCTTAATCTTTCTTGGGCTTCTTGAAGTTTAAAAAAATATTTTTTAGTTTAAACATGGATCGACCTCTTAAGTTTTTAAAATAATAAATAAAAGTGGCGCCATTTTACTTTTTTCTATTTCCGACTAAGATGTGATAAGGAAAGGAAAATAAAAACAAAGATATCGAATACCGAAAGCCCTACAATAAAGTCACGCCATTGCTTGAGTTTATTGCGAAGTACCTCATTATATCAAGTGCTCTTAGTTAATCAGTAAACAAAGTCTTGGCTTCTTTATTCATGATTTCTCGAGTAAGTACCTTCTGATTCAATAAAAGTAGCTTATATAATTAAAATCGTGACTTTGGGTAGCTGCGTAAATATCACAGAAATCTGAAAACTTCTGTTTTTCTTTCTTCGCTCTCTAACGCTTTTGTAATACTATTGTTTGATTTAAGAAACAAGCTCAAAATCGTTGTTTGACATTCTTGACATAATTTAAAATCTGTGCCACAACTTTGTAGTATTACATTATTCGCCTTTTTTTAAAAGAAAATCGGAAGGAAAACAGAAATTTCAGGGTGTGTGTTGCATGAATTAAGGAGGAGTGAAAATTTATACGCCTGCCTGGAACAATAACTTAGTCTGTTTTGGTCTACAGTAGAAACGTCGTTCACCGAACGTTTAATATCCGGAGCGTCAAATATCCGAACCAGTTTTTTCTTCTCTTTTTTTGTTAACTACATGTACTGTATGTGAATAGTTTTCGAACATTGCAATGCTCAACAGTTGTTTCATGAGAGGCCAAAAGGGACGGGAAAACTCAAGGTGAGGATTTTTGGGAATTTCAGTTGTGTGATTTGGTGAAAAAATGCATGGAATTAACCAGATTTATAGAAGGCCGAAAAAGATTTCAATGACGACCACAGGAAGGAGACTACTGAATTCGTTTAATCGATCCCGGGATTTCAAGAATGTGATGAAGATGTAGAAACCTGGATGACATACGATGCAGAAGACTGTGGATTTCAAATGCTAAATGATGACGAGATTGTGACTTCCGTGCAAGAAGAATCCGACTCTGTCGTCGACCATGAAATGGATAAAGACGAAACAACGACAATGAAAGTAGCAAGGGTCATCAAATGCTGACGCGTTTTTGCGTTAGAGACCGCTATGAAGTGGTACGAACAACAATCAGAAACTGTCCTACTCAACTACTGCTGTTCAAGAGAATCAGAGACCTTGCAGCGAAAAAAATGAAGGTGTTGCAATGGTATACGAAAAATAAGTGATTATTTTCCACAATAAATAAAATTGCGACTTTTTTTGCACCTATTTTGGCTTTTTCTTGAAACACGTTTCCCGCATAGGATGATTTTTCAATATTGGTATAGTGTCCGGTTTCATATACTGCATGGATCGCATTCGGTTTTTGGTTATCCGAACAATCACGTATCCGAACAGTGTCCGGTCCCAATTGATTCGGATAAAGACGTTCTCTGTAATTTTAAATAGTAGATTCCAAACTTGGAGCAGATTTTCAGATAAAAATTTTTTTCCAATAGTAGCGATGCATATTGACTTATGCAGGGTGGTCCCGAATTCATGATGCAAACTTTAAGGGTAGGTACAGTCATTGTAACAATCATTTATTGTATAGGAATGGATGGGAGCAAGTGACACAGTGAGGCACAAACACAAAACATAAGAGGCGAAAGGAAAGACAAAGTGTTTATTGAAAGCGCCGTTGATAAGTAAATGTTTACAATAACTGTTCAAAATTGTGTCCCCACTAGCGACAAAAGTTTGACAGCGTTGGTGGAGCGATTGGCGTACTCGTTCAAAGATGCCAGGTATTTCACGCACACATGCAACACTTTCGGATATTCAAGCAACGAGATCCTCATCTGAGTCAAGTGAATCGCATAAACAAGATTCTTCAAATGTTCCCATCGAGGCTTGATAATTTGTGAGATCGAGTGTGAAAAATTTAGTGATCCAGCATTCGTCGATCAGGAAACTTTGCGTGAAACATTCGTAGCTCAGCTCTGCTGTTACCATTCCACAGCCGTACATATAATGCATGTCTGTTTTTTCGGCATACATAAAGTCTCCAATTATAGACACCAGTATGAATGGCGCTTTCCCTACTGAGATGCATCATGTTGAATGGTAGCTAGACATCTACTGCCTCTCTATAGGCAACTCAAATGACTGATAATTCCGTTTTTCTTTATTTTATTTCCCCGTATACGCCTCACCGCGTCACTTGCGCTCATATACTCCTATACAAAAATTATTTTACATTGTCCTGTATCTACCCTTAAAATTTGTGCCATGATTTCGGGACCACCCTGTATAACGAATATAAAAAAGTATCATGCATTATATAACATAAAAAGCAAAGCACCAAGAAGTAACTTGAATGGTCGATGTTTTGTACATTTATTGAAAATGAAAAACTATTAGTGTAATAAAAATTTAATGTTTTTTTCAAGTAATACAGCTGCACGAGCAAAAGAATCAGTAATATTTTGACTCGTCTCTGACATTTATTAACTTATCCAACTGGGCATTATTCCATAGAGTTGGCGTAGTCCTTTTGTGGATTACTCGTCATACATCTTCTAATTTAAGAGTTAATCAGTATGATTCAGGCCAGTTAAAGATGCCTAATCATAGCTAAACATGTCCTGTTGGAGAGAGAAGGGCAAGAAAATGCTGAAGAATCAATAAAACATGTAACAGAAAGGCATGGCGTGTTCATCAGAGCTTTACCGTTTTAAAATACCCCAGGGGCTAGTGAAAGGAAGGATCACACTACAGGGAATAGAATTTTGTCGACTTATCACCATGTTGTAAGTGTGTCAAGGATGACAACCATATACGTTCTGTCTATAAATGAAATGTCATCCTATACCATAACTCCAGATTGTCGGACTATGTGGTGGATGATACTCAGGTGAGTATGAACACGTCCCTTAGCTGAACATAGCTGTTCCAGACGTTTCTAAACTCGTCTTTGCTGATCATTGGAGATCTTTTTAAAAGGCCGAAAGCAATTTTTCAGCCTATCGAATTCCACATCGAATGCACCTGGCAATATAAAACACTTCGAGGCAGTTCGGCAAAATGACACCCACGTCCTCAATTTCATTGAGTCACCTTTTGATGGTTATTGCAGCTCGGATTGTCGATAAAGACGCATCGAGAGCTGATTACCCTGCCCTCTCAGCCGATTGCTACCTTCTTAACACAGTATCCATGTATAATCCCTTCCTACCAGCATTGATGAATGGTAACATCGCTCTTGACTAAGGATGAAATGATTCTGGGATTTGACCATCAGACGATTTTTAATCCATTGCGTATCCTCTCTCTAATGGTTACATCTGCTCATACTTTTCATCAATCCATCTGCGAGGCATTGGAACAACCCATGTGATCGAAGGTACGACGTTCATATGAAACTTATGCCTTAGCATTGAATTGCCTCACACGCTTAATTTTGTCCCCATTCAGGTATCTCCTTCCTGATGTGCCACTTTTTATGTTATAGACAGTATTTACACTGCTGTAGGATTCAAAATGTAACTTCAAGAAAGACAAAAGATATAAAAAAATTTATTGTTAAAATAATGTACAGTATTAAGGGGAAATGACTGGAAAAAAATTCTGCTAGGTGAGAAAGTTGATGAAATGAGTGTAACCCGAGCTGGAAATAGTCAGCTTTGCATAAATGCTTTGAAAATGAATAAAAGAGGCTTTAAATGTCTTTTGGATTTGTAGTAGTTCCCGCTGTTTCCACACAGGCTCCAAATCTTCAGAGATATAGAACTGACTGGTCATTATACAAGCAATGTAAAACTAAAGATGGGTTGGGGTGCAGTGGAATCCAATTCCATTCCAAAACGATATGAGGGACAGGACCAGTGTAGCAATGCATATGGAAACTGTCAAACAATTTTTAGCCAAGTGTCCACAATTTTTAGTTTCTAATCTAACCATCGTCAAGTTGCATACAGAAGCATGATTCGTCAGTAAGGACAGTATCATGTAATTCTGTTGTCCATTGTACAGTGTAGATTAAAACGCTTATGATTTTGAAACATGAATAATCGCAGCAATAGACATCTTGGTGACATTCCACTGCACTGTAAATGACGTCACATAGTAGTTGTTGTGCATTAGACTGTATTTATTATGATATAGTTTTTGGATTGGCGCAGTGCAAATCAAGAACTATGGCACAACATGCGTGTCATCAAGTGTACTGATACGGTGAAGCTGATGGAATCAATGCTGTCGGTCAGTCGTTCTGTTCTAAAACAATAGATTGCAGATCCACATTAGAGTTGCTTGGTTAAATCGGACACGATCACCAATTTCTCGAAAGGATGATCCCCATTCTTTATTCACAATAATACTTCCTCGGTCGAAATTAGAAACGTTCTCGAATGACGCTCGTATTCTTCTGCGAGGCGTTTTGAAACTTTTCCCCAAAGCAATCGCTTGAAAATGAAATTCCAACTCTTCAAAGTAGCACTCCGTTTCTCATTTATATAGCATTCATTGGTGGCACTAAGATTACCAAGGTGAATATTTACTCTAAATGCCAATCATACGCATAGTAAAAATTACACGAGGCCAGGATACTTTCTTCAAGGTATTGCTCATTTTGGGTAGTCAATACTGTATTATTTTGAGTTCTTGGGAATCAATTTGATTAAACTCTAAACAAATGTATGAGAGAATCTAAGAGATATACTGAAATAAATCAGACAACGCGTTAATTTTTTTTTATGTAAATCCTATTTACAACTCTCACTTTTAAGGGAACTAAAAAAACCATTTACTAGTGAGAAGGAAATATAATGTAACTAAATATAAGTAAAACAAAATAAAAACTACAAGACGACTTTGAAATATCTGTACATAATTGATACTCGGTACATCGTTATCAACGTCAGTGACAATACAATTAAACTATAGAGTTTCCCAAGCATAGCTTCAACTCAATCTCGCATTTGAGGTCTCCTAAAAATTTAATTGGTCATTTCTCCTCTTAGCTGTGTGCAGTAAGTGAGGAGGGTTTTTGTTATACTGTAAAAATAAGATTGTTAAATATTCACGGTCTTCTAATGAAAATCTATTCTTGAAAGTTGGTACAAGTTTTTCTATAATTTTAGAGAAAAAATAAATATACATTTAAAAATTCTCATGTGTAAGTGTTATAGTAATATTTTACAAAACGTGTTCGAACCCTCTATTCAAAAGATGATTGTAAGAAATCCAACATAAAGTATTTATATATATATATATATCTAGAAATTATTAAAAAATTATATCAGATTCAACACATTTTTTCGTTTTTGTGTCACAGTTTCTCAAAAAACTGAAACCTTACGAAATTTGTATTGGATTTTTAATTTTAGAAAAAATATACAAAATTTATAAAAATACTCATATATAGAGGTTTGATAAGATTAAAACAAATATTTGGTTCAACTTCTTTATAGATGAATCCGATTCAAAATAACTTGTTGATAGTTTTAGAAATGTAACAAAGAGCATTAAATTTTTTAAAAAATCTAGAAAAGTTTAAGATATAATTTCAGAATTTAAAAACACATTAACTTTGGGTTCAAATTCGAAGCATATTTCCTGATCATTCTTAAAGCTAAAATTATCTTAATAATAATACAGTTGGAAAAAAATTGTTTTTTTTTTAGATAGTATACGCAAATTCCTTGTGTGCGTAGAATATTTTTTATTTGAACAGATTTCTAATTCAACTCATATATTTTTCATTTTATTTCATAACTTACTATTCTTTGCCAAATAAAATGGCCAATAAAATAAATCATTGAGAATATGTTTAAAAATATTTTTTATAAAGAGGAAGCATTTATATAGAACCTTAAGTTTTAAAAGAATTTTTTCCTTTTAGTATTAATTTATCATGAGAAGAAAATTGCACATATATCTCATTTTACATTTATGACTCCAAAAAGAAATAAAAAGCTTTTATTAGTTATATATATTCAAAATATACACCATAGGCCTGAGCACAACGATCCCACTGATGAACAAGCCGCAGGATTCCTTGTTCCCAGAATTCCTGTGGCTGTGACGAGACCCAGTCCTTCACAGTGTCCTTGAGTACGTCGTCCGAGTTGAAGCGCTTTCCTTTCAGGTGTTTCTTCAGTGGACCAAACACATGGAAATCGCAGGGTGACATGTCCGGACTGTAGGACGGATGGTCCAACGTCTCCCATTGGAACTTGTCCAGTTCCATTTGTGTGACTCTGGAGACGTGTGGACGCGCGTTATCATGGAGCAGAACCACACCCTCCGTGAGCAGCCCGGTCTTTTGTTCTTGATGGACCTGCGTAGGCGTCGGAGTGTCTCACAGTACACATCGGAGTTAATGCTTTTTCTGTGCTCGAGTAATTCTGTGCTCGCATCATTTGGACGCCGCTTTTTATAAGAGCCTTTGCTCTCTCCTGCGCATGCGGGCACCCGCGCATGATCCGATCCCAATAAACAAGCGCATATTTCAAAATTATACAATATTTACAAGATTCATTATTTTAATTTACATTGTTAATTAAATTATTTAAACTAGCTCTATATCCAGACCATAATTATTTTGCAGCCAAAATAATTTTATTTTAAATATTACATAAACTTTCAGGTTATTATTTAATATTTTGTCACAAAAACATTATTTGTGATAATGTCATAATAGTAACCAGATGAAATTAAAATCTTTTTCTATAGACTAGAAATCATTTTATAAATATTACTAATATATTAATTGAAATTCGTTTTACATATTTGATGCATCGCTTGGTGAAACACAAATACATTTTTTTTATAATTCTTTTTTTTTATAATTCTACAGCATAATTTTTTGCTTGAAAATTTACTAAAATTTGTTAACATTCTGTGTTTCTGACTTATATATAAAGTAGACTACTGTGTGTGACTTTTAAATATAGCTAATTTATCCCTATCATGCCATAATTTAACCCTTACATTCTACAAGCAGTTGCAAATTAAGTAAATGTCCATATTGCGTGCATCATATATCACATGAATTAGCCATAAAAATAAACTAGAGCTCAAAATTTTTAGAAATATTGTTACTTTACAAGATTGTTATATTACAATTATTGTTCCTTTTTTCAAGGCTATTCTCGACCGATATCAACCTCAAAGGCCAAAACTAAAATTTTCCTTCCAATGGTCACATGCTTCAATCAACTAGAGAGTGAGAGAAAAACATTCTATTCATATGCATTTTTTATATGAAAATATAAAGCTAAAATTTAGTTATATATTAGAGTTAAAAAAAAACTAAATGTAAAATGCATTTTATACTTAAAAAAATTAATTCCTCCGAAAAAAATATGTAATAAAATTAAATACTATTTCTATTTGACAGTATATAAATATTTAGAACATATTTGTATGAGAAAAATGTCCCACAAGCATAAATTGTATTCTTTAACTCCAAAGACCCGTTGTGGGAAATGTACTTATAGGCAGGAGATGAAGAAATATACTCTATCTTAATTAAGCATACAGTTTCGTAACTTTCTAATTTGCGTGAGCACGACTTTGAAAACATTAAACAGTTTCAAACAGTGGGTATTTTCATTGTATGTATATAATTCAAAATAATGGCCATTGTTATCAGATGTGATATCCATTTTACTTTTCTACATATATTCGCGAACAACATTACTTGAGCGACGATAGTAGTAAAAAAAGACGCCAAGTTGGACGCCATAAACGTCAGTCAAGCATCAAAGTGATCGAACAGCCTTTTGTCCTGTGTCTTTTTTTAGTATGTTTATGGCGAGAAACCGATGGTGCTTAGTATGTTATTTTCACGAACACAGACGCCATAAATGTCGAGATTCCTCTGTCATATGTAAATTTTAATAATATATGGGTTGTAGATTGCAGTTCGTAAGCCATCAAATGCATAAAATTCGCGGCTTTCGTGCAAAACCGACCATGATATATGACAACAATAAATTCTGGAGATATCCAAAAGTGCCAATTGTGATTCAAAACCCATGGATTGAGGTCTTCCTGTGTCTTAGATTTCTCTCTCTCTATTTTTTCCCCATTCCGCAAGTATTAGGAGTAACCGAGCATGCAAATGCAAATTAAGTATCTATCTCTGGATTGTTGAAGATGAAGGGGCTTCGCTTTTTCTTCTGGTTGCAGAATCCCAGACACGAGTTATTATTTCGAAACTATACACGATTGTCATTCAAATTAGTTGAATGAAACGTGCTTTACAATCTGAAAGTCAGAGAATTACCAGTCTGTGTGTACTGAATAAATAACATCACTGAAAAGAAAACTGATGATTTAGTTTGCTGAAATTAGCATCTTCTTGTAGACATATACACATGGCTGTAAACTGCAAATTTCAAGATTTTAAACCACCTTCATATGATAAAAATGTCGCCTAAATGTTAACATTTTGCTTTTTTAACTATTACTTTTAGTGCATATTTTTAAATATCTTTAATCACTGGCATAGCTAACCTTGAGTGCGCCCAGTATCGAAATTACTTGGGGAAGCCCTTTTTTCAATAATAAAACTTATTTGAAAGCGTCAAAATTTTACAATTGGTTCCCCTGTAGCTCGGGGGCCGCGTATCATTGATGCGTATCTGATACGGTGGTAGCTACGCCCCTGTCTTTAATATTAACATGACCTTAGAAATAAGTTTCAAGCCTGAGACTCGCCAGTCACTTGGTCATTGCTTGCAAACTAGGATATATACAAAAATTCCAATTATATTTTTGACGTCACGCAAAAAAATTAAAAAGCTGTATAAATATATTAAATTTAGATAAAATTATTCAATGACATTATTTTGAAATACATATGGCATAAGCTTAATATATAATAGCTAAAAATTTTCAAAATACTTCATCATTAAAGGGAATTAATTGATTATCTTAAAGTACATGGGTTCGGCAGTTAAGGCATAAGAAAAGTGTAAATGAGATATTTCAATTGGTCGATACTGATTCTATACATTTTGGTTTTTTTCCAGAAGATAATAGGAAGTGAGATTTGGTTTTGAAAGAGTTTCTTGTTTCCTTAAAATAAATATTTCACGGTCGTTTGCTGACTGCATGAGGTAGGAACAATCAGGTCTATCGTTTGATCTAACAGTACCTGACTTTCTTCCAGACCCTTTACATCATAGGTTCCCAATCTTTTTTGAACTTTCACCCCCTTTTCTAGTAAATATTTCGATACCGCCCTCTCCCACTCAAATAAGAGTGTACATAATACATGGTGAAAACAATTTTTAAGTTTTAAAAAATATCCTATTTTACTAAAAGAATATATTTTTTTTAATTTCATTTTTTTCTAAAGCCCCAATTTTTTTACTTGCGATTCTGAAATATCTATTGCCACAAATATATTTAAATGTGTAATATTATATTTTTTAATCATTGGTAGGATATTGTAGGTATTGAAATACTGCTGAATTTCTTTCATTTAAAAGAGTGTAATAAAAGTTTTAGCTCACCTGTTATAAAGACAGGCAGGGGTTTTGATGATACGAAGTAATTCATAATAAACTATTGCTTTCAAAATGAATATAAATTGACTGTTTCAGCCTTTAAAGAATCACGTAAATTCCTGGTTAACAAATTTAATTATGTTTCTTGGATAATATACGTAATGAAATGCAGTGGACGAAACATGTTTCCTACTGCTCACAGATAAAGACAACACGTGCACTACAGAAATTAAAATGCACTATATGACTCACTTTAATGTAGGTCTGAATGTAATGTAATCTTTAAGTTTTTCATCCACTCCTGAACTACCGAAATTTGTGAATTTTCGAACATGTGATGTAGAAATGATTTAAATACATACAATCAACATAAGTAAAACAGTATTAATGTTTACTTTTGTTCAGTAGCGCACACAAAAATTTTCTAGGGAGGAGTCCATGGTCGAAAGTCTCCCAACTCGTATCCTGTCTCAAGACAACACCAATTGATTCTTCTGATTTTGTCGATTTTGTTAACAAAAAGCAGTAAAAAATAAATTATTGAATTAATAATTAGCATTAATTAATAAAATAAATTGTTATTTACAAGTACTTAATTAATTTTTACGTTATGTATATAAATAGGATTATCATTAATCGAAAAAAACTAAGGGTTTTGGGGATGTCCGGACCCCTACGACCCCCCCCCTTCCCTTGTGTGCGCCACTGCTTTTCTTAGTACATAATTAGCGCGTTTTTTCATTCTTTTTTAGACTATATTTGGTTAATTTGTCCAAGTTCCTCGATGGCATCTCACCACCCCCTAATTTTCTCTGGATTTTTTACTGCCCCCCTGAAAGACTCAAACACACACAAGGGGGCGTTATCGCCCACGTTGAGAACCTATGCTTTACATTTATCTGATTCAAGGGAAAAATTTGTTTTCTTTCAACAACAGAACGTATTCCCAATCTTATTCAATACAATATTGACATGTTTACAACACTAGTTTAATCCCTCTCTTGGCTGGATAAGTAGTAGAATAAAAAACGCATGGGTTTCGGGAGTATTCGCAAGGAGTCTTCTGCGTACTATATTGATAAATATTGTCTGAACAAGAAAGGCTTCAACTGTGGATGTAGGGCCGCCGTAGCCAAGTGGTCATGGCCGTGAACTCCTGGTCAGTCTTGTCCAGTTGTGGAGGTGAGTCAAAGTAGCACTGTGAAGAGCATGTTAAATCTGTCGAGGCACAAAGTTTTCACATTGGCGTGGGGTGAAATTTTTGGTAAGTGGCATGCCAGCTCAGGTGTCGTGCTTTGATTTAAGAGCAAAATTATGAAGCCCATAGACAATATCCCTTGTGTATCTTCCAAGCGTGACGTTAATAAGCAATCAATAAATCAGCTTTAAATGTTACAATTGTGGAGGTCACTCGGCAGTGCCCCTTGGACGTTATAGAAATGTACCTGGCATCTTAAGAGAATGAAATCTTTGGAAGAACGGGAACAAGCTTCCAGAAAACTAGGACTTGCCTAGAATAGCTTCCATAATAGAAAAATCATATTATTAATTCTAAAAAAGAAGAGTGACATCTTTGACTGACTACCCTTGCTCAATGAATTTACTTGCAAGTTGACGTGTATTATCTGCAATAAGTCTTTGTTCAGCCATAGAAACTCAATAGTTATCTCATATAAACTTATAGATTTAATTCTACGCAGCTTAGAAACACTCCCGTTTCAGAATTGAAATGCACTTCATCAAACTTTTCGCAAATTTAACAACAACCCAACATGTCTTGACGGTTGGTCGTGATTGTCTATAGCGTATATTATTTACATTCTGCCATCTTCATTCGCGATGATTTTTAAATCGCTCTCATTTAAATGAAGCGGTGAAAACTGAAAATTTACGGGTATAACTTATACAAAATTTTTGGGGACTGGAATAGCTAGCGTGATAACAGTAATACTATATAAGATAGAGTCTGATAATCATTTTAAGACAGAGACCCTTTTCATTCTCTTCCGGCCAAAGAAACAGAGCAAGATTTTGAAGAAATTCTCCATTTTATTTAGGTGTACGTGAAGTATAGAGAATAAAACTCAGTTCTCTGTCGTTAGATTCCATTTTTTGTTACATTTACATGATGATGATGATAAGCATTACCCGGCTTACACATTGCTTTAAAATTATAAACGAAAACAACAGTAATAAAACTGTGAATTATACAATTCCTTCAAATTCATATCACTCCGTAAAACAACATTGATTCTATGAGTTAAGAATCCTAAAGTTGTTTTTCTTATATTTATGATATGTCTTCCCTTTTGAAATGGATCCAAAAAACTATTCTCTACTTACTGAGATAAGAGTTTTGTAGGAATATAAATATTTATATAGAATAATTTTGTTTAATTCAATTTTAATTAACGTGTCGAAACCTGTAAATCCCTTTGCGTTAGAGATATCTGCCGTCGGGTATCACTTTTTGGCGACTCTGAAACGGTGGTCTACTGGCGTACAAAAGAGCATTTGAGGCAATGACCTCTATGTCACTTCTATATTCGTTCTTCATTTTTATTTGGTTGTATTATTTTTGTCCTTTATATTTGTCTTGCCACTGGAAATGGAAGGAAAAAAAGTTAACATTGTTCTAAAACCGGGGGGGAGGGGGGTCGATCGCGATCGATCGGTTGACCGCCAAGACATTTTGGGGTGACCACCTAAAAATTTTACCAGTTTGTAATTATAGACGGAAAATTCAAGATTGGCTAAAAATACGCAGACAAAGCCTTTTACTGACTATAGCAACAAAAACCAACTTTGAATGAAAAATGTTTTATTTTTTTAATGTATTTTGAATTGTTTCATAATAAATGTATCATTTGATATAATTATATTGGGGTATTATTATTGTTTGTATCTTGCGTTTTGCTTTAAACGTGGTTTTAAAGGTGTTTTTTTTTTACTTTAGTTCTGTAGGCAAGTATATATATTTTTTATTATTCCGTACTTAATATTAAGTTATAATAACCTATTCCTTACCTCACCATACCTACGACATTGGGCAGTAGCGTACACAGGAATTTTTAAAGGGAAGGGGGTCGAGGGTTGATGGTTTACCATTCTCGTATCATACCCCAATACGCAGCCAAACATATTTTTTCGATTTTGTTGATTGTCATGAATAAAAAACAGCAAAAAATAAATTACTGAATAAATAATTAACATTAATGAATAAAAAAAATTACTAATATCAAATACTTAATTACATTTTACATACTATTTACATGGGATTATAATGAATCGGAAAAACATTAAGGGTTATGAGGGAGGATCCGGACCCGCGAGGACCCTTCCCCCGCCACTGACCCTGGGTGGGCCGCAACCCCTTGAAAAAATTACAAGTAGCCCGCACCCTGGAAAAGTCTTCCCACCCCTGTTCTAGAACAATATGAGAGCTAATGGTGATACATTTTTCAATTTTAAGCCATGACCAAGAGACAAGATAGGCACTTGAGCCAGCATTTCACTCTACCGCATGAGGACATAAAGATGCACTTAAATTAGCCACGATGACCGAGTGGAACTCGGTGTTAAATTTATATGAGGCGCTGTCGATTCGTGAGTTTCAGTCAGGGGGAAACTTTAGACCCTCCGTGTAGACGGATTCTTGCACGTTTAATCTTTCAAGGCTCAAAGTCGTCGTATTGGTAGGAAGTGGAAGTTCGGAGAATGGAGTGACAGGTACAAGCATGATCTTCGTCACTCGCCCAAAGTTCAAAATTATGAGTACTGTCGCCAATATCTCTCATTCAGCTTTGAAGTGTGATGTTGACAAAAATCAGGAAAACCGTTATTACTTCATATGAAGGTCTTTTTAAAGGAACCATGATGGAAAATCATGAGTGAATACGAGCTCGCGAGCCATGAGCTAATGATGCTTTTCACTGAGCTTCAATGGCTCCAGCTTTACCTTCCTCAGGGGCTCTCCTTTTAGTGAGTACGGGTGTCACAATCCGAGGTGCCTAGTGATCTTTTCCTTTTCCACGGGTTTACTGTCTTTGGTAAACACGGGCTTCACAACCGGGTACCGTAGTGATCTTCTCTATTTTCGACCCTCTTTCTTGTCATTCAATTCATTCTTTCTTTCTCTTCCCGTCTAGACCACAGATATTAAAACAAATGTTTGGCGCAGTATAGCCGAAGTCGACTCTTGCGCCAATAAACCCCAAAATCACTCACTCACTCACCCAGCTTTACCTTAATTTATTAAGAGTCAGTGGCGCACACAAGGGGACACCCCCAAAGTCCTTGAGACTTGCCTAGATTGATGATTAAATTTTTTAAAAATTAAGTACTTGTATTTAACAATTTATTTTACTAATTAATGCTAATTATTAATTCAATAATTAATTTTTTACAATTTTTTGTTAACAAAATCATAAGAATCAATTGGTGTTGTCTTGAGGTATGATACGAGTTGGGGGTCTTTCAGCCATGGACCATGAAAAAATTTTGTGTGCGCTACTGTTAAGAATTATAATGAATGGTATACTTATTATAACATATTAAAAACAGTAATATTAAAACTGAATGACAATTTATTAGTACATTAAATTAAAACATGCAAATAAATAACACATTTAATTTTATTACATTTGTACTGACATAAAGCAGAACATATTTTAAAATAAATTCAATGTATTATACCTCACGTGGCTCATTTTCAATTATGCCACTGTAGTAGTTGACGCTTGATTTAAAATATATAGAGATTGATAACAAAGAATATTTTACCATTTTTAATTAGGCATTCTCTCCGAACTTTTTTTCCCTTGGTACTTTTACGAGTTTTTTCAGGTAAAATATTATCAGAAGACGTTTCACTCTAAAGAGGTGTGAATTTTCTCGAATGACCTGGAGATTATCTCCCAACATATATCTCACCTTCTTCGATATCTGTTCTGAAGCTTTTATAGTCTGGTGAAAAGTCTGCTTACTCCTCTGTGATATCGTCAAGGTTTTTTCCCGAAATTTATGTCAGAGTCACGTACATAGAGAACCTGATAATCAGTTTTAGTTAAGTACATATTTAAGGCAGCGAGCACGTCTTTTACTGATAATTCGGAGTTGGGAACTGACTGTTTTCTAGGTTTTCAAAACCAAGTTTTCATTACTAAAAACAAGAAAGTACGCATAAAAGATATGGCAGATATTTTTTTATGAAATTCATTCGTTTTCTGTCTTATCTGAAGGCCACCAGTTTTTTAGTTCATTTCGTGTATTTTCTGGCAATTTGTATTGGGTGTATGACAGTAATAACATGGGAGTTTTTCTTGTTGAAAACTTTTATAGTATTTTATCATTAGGCGTAACTGAACATTTCCTGTAAAACGTACATTTCTTGCTTTTAAAAGCTACTTTCGTTTATAAAGAGATCGAAAGAATAATCCGAGAGAAATTATTATGAAGCACAAAAGTGTTCTAATATCAATATAAATTGCTTAAGTTAGGAATTCTAGTTTTATTGGTATAAAATCATTAATCCGTAAATTGTAAAAAAAAAATGTATTGTCAAAGTTCAAAATAAGAAAAAAAGTTCTGCTATTACTATTGTTATTATTGAGTTCAATATAATTTCCCAAACTCCTAACTTATGAGCTCAAGTAAAATAATAAATTTAAGATAAACAAAACAATATTTGGAAGAAATAAGTAATATTGGTTAATTGCGATAGATATTGTTCTAAATTGAAATTAAGATATTGTATATAAAGTTCACATAAAACTTTATTGACGACTGAGTGATTTTAACATATAGTGTAACTTACATTTTCTTCCTCAGTCAAACGCGTAGAAAAACGTCGTTATGCATTCGATCAGAAAATACAGTCAATATCTTTCAGCTCTTGCATGTTTGCATAAAAACTCATGAAAATTTTCATGGACTCAATAGGTGAATGTTGAATGAAGTAAAATTAATGAATAAAATAGAACCCCTCCCACAAATTTTAAGAATGAAACTTGAAAATAAATCTTATATGGGATTGTATTACCTATAGCCATCTATTATGCATTAAAATCAAAATTTTAAAAGTTTCCTTAAATATATTTTTAAAAAAAATTTCTATAAACTTATTTTTATTTTAAAAATGCTTGAAATACCAATTTTATATTCTAACATTAGAAAATGGTAACTTTCAAAAAGTTTTTTTTTATTCACTCGAAGTTGTTATTTACTTATTTTTAAATTTGCTTGGATTACAGTTTTTTTTTTTTTGTCTTGGTTATGTTTTATCAAAAGTGTGCCTTAAATAATATAATAATATGCAAATGGGATACGGAAGTAGGAAAAAACACATTCAAATAAACAGAAGATAAAATTTTTCAGTCTAATAGTTTCGCTTATCGAACTTTTTCTGCTTGAAACTGCACTAAGACCCTAATTTCATCCGGACTGAACATTTTGTTCGTTAATTCGGGGCTATTCGTTCTATCGGGGTCCAAGCAAAATGTAAATTTTTTGCACTTACCTTTTGGAAATTCCATAAGCAACTACACGAAAAATATCCATAATTAGATATTACACACTTCATATTCAACAGCTAAAAATATTATTGGTGAATTATTACTCGCCATTTAATTGGAAATTTTTAAAATACTGACTAATAAATGCTCGAAAATCTTTTTGATTCCTAACTCGAAAGAGTTCCTTTTTTTTTTCCGACTTTATGCAAAGAAAATACTGCATCATTTATATCCTACTGCGTAAGAGCGGGGTATCTTTTCAGTTTCCAAACAATGTAAAACAGCAGAAAATATAAGAATTTTGATAGGAGTTTCATTGTCAATTTCTGCATCGTTATTGACTCTGGCTCCGACAAATCAAACATTTCATCAACTTCAGTTTTCACAGTTCGTCATCAAATGTAAAGTAATCTTTAAAATCTTAAAATATCCCCTGCATTGTGGATTGGGATGAGGCAAGAAAAGAATTTCCTGTCCTACTCAAGACTCACACGATAAGCTACACTCATGATCCATGGTCTACACCTGTAGAGTCTAATAACGGTCTTCGCCCTTTTCTGCTGAAATTTCTTGCTTCAAGAAAAAGTCTTTTTCTTTTCAAGACAAAAAGGATATGTCATTCAAAAAAAGAAGCCAATTTTTTCCAATACAAAACTAAAAGAAAATTTCATCTGCTGAGCTAATTCGTTTATCCGAGGTTCATTATTCGTTAAATAGGGGGGAGGTGCCTTCATTTTAATAGGGGAAAGAGAAAATTCGTTAAATAAGGGTTCGATATCTCGGGGTCCGACTGATTTTGTTAAACCCTGAAATCTTTATAAGTTACCATCAAATGTCCTTTTAGTTAAATGAATTAACTTCTAATGGCTGCTAACGTGTTTTTTTTTTGTCTTGTGATTGAATTATCTTAAAATTTTATATATTTGTATGAACTGTGATTTGTGTTTTAAATGTATTTGTTTAACAAGTGCTGTGACATATGGAACTAAATTTTAGTGGAATTTGTGGACTT
>BMAO01011696.1:0-26832 GCA_019973975.1 Trichonephila clavata | reverse complement strand
AAAAAAAAATGACTGATTGACACTTTTTAAAAGTGTATTCTTACAAATAATTTATTGTATTAGTTGTAGTTCATATGTAATATAAATTATGATTAAATGTTGTCTGATAAAGAAATAATTTTTTAAACATATCATTTCATTTTGATAATTAAAATAATTTATTTCTCTACAATCCTTTTATACAGATAAATTTCAAGAGAGCTAAATTTTAGGTTTGGTTCAGTTAATTTCGGTTTCACAAAACTACTGCATATATAGAAAGGAAAAATAAGCTGAAGAAAATGAAACATAAGAACAGAACAATCAGCAATGATTTCATGTGAAATTTATGTATTAGTATCTACTATACATTCAAATTTTTTTTATGCTATTTAAACTTGTATAAGGTTACCAGGAAAAGTGGATAATTTTTTATATCGCCTTACTAGGAGAGACCCTACATCAAGTTTATATGAACACAAGAGGTTATTACTAATTTAACTTTAAAAGATTTGTTGAATATGGCAAGACAGGAATAATTTCTTCTGAAACTGTAAATTATCTTTTTAATACAGGAAAAAATAATCCGAATAATTGTTCACATAATAAAAGAAAAATACCTAATTCATTGGAGTCTGCTTGGGAAATATTCTTAGGCTTACAAGAGTAAAACCTTTTGATCACGTCTTCTTTTGTTCCTTCACAATTCTACAATAAAGAACAGTAATGACATGAGAACAAATTCATATTTTACATAATACGAATTATGTGCCTTAATAGATTTAAAATAAAAAAAATCTTACAAATGGTTTAGAAAACTGCTTTTTAGTCAAAACTTTGATACCATTATTTTTTAAACTAACAATTACATAAACTTTACATCTGCTTGCTAAAAGAAATTCTGTTTATATAAATTGATTTTTAAAACAAAACTTAAATCGAGGGCCATAGCTAATGTCGTATCAATGATACAGGGCCCAACATGTGTAACTACATTTCACTAGCAGAGATTCCATAACTAAAAAAGGACCCCATAGGAATTTTGATAAAGGGCCCCCTTAGAGCTAGCTACGCTAGTGCTTGAATTGTCCAGCTAGCTCAAAAAAATTTCCTGACTAACAACTGAATATAAAGAACTGTTCTATGATAGTGTGTATTGACTTAACACACCAAACTAAATATGATTTGTATTTACTAATTTTTACTGTACCTGACAAATACAATACAGGTTATCCAATTGCTCATTTCTTTACAAATAAATTAGATTATGAACTATGTATTGTTTATTTAACAGTGAAAGAAAGGGCATTTAACTCTTAAATATTAATTGTATTATGACTGATGATGATTTGACAACTGGCCTTGCTTTCTAATAAGTGTTGGGTGATTGTGTCAAACATTTTCTTTACAAATGACACCTTCATCATGCTTAGAAGAAACAGCCAAGCAATCTTGCATCTAGTTTCAGAATGAGAAATAAAATTTACACTTTACTTTTGTACTTCTTTTAGAAAAAATAAATTCAATGAAATTTTAAAAACTCGTTAAAAATTTTTCAGATCAATTCCCAAACATATAGCCTGTTTTATTTCAATATTGTGATCATAACTATTGTATATATAATAAGAGTTAACTTAAGGAGTACATCAATTTCCTCATGTCTGTTCTGATACAAATATGGACTGCAAATTTTTTCACAAATTAAAAGACCAACCATTTTAAATGCTAATTCAATCATCAAGTGAATAATTTAACATATATTTATTTATCAAAAAAAAGAATAAAAAATAATTTTGGTAAGCAAGTACAGAAATATAACTGGCACTCCTCCCAGTTTTTTTATTCCAACATATTTTTGTGTTGTAATTATAGATTAAGGATTCGAGATGGAGATATTTGTGTAAAGGCAACAAATTTATGGCTAGTGAAATCACTGACCAATGGAGTACTATTTTCGTCAGTTTTTTTTTTTAAATATATTATAAAGTTTATACAAATATATATAAATTCCAGAAGCATATTTACTGTCCAATACCACTCTCTCTCTCTCTGCAGGTGCATAAAACAATTATATAACAAGGATATTCATGTGAATACTCATATAATCATGTGTGCGAGTACTATGGAAACATATTCACAAAAAACTTATTCTATAATTGTTCAAGATACACCATACTTTGAACTCTTTCTAGTTCTAATGAAATTGTAGAGTGTAAAGCCTGGAGAGCCTTTTAAAAATAAAACACAGCCACTGACTAAAAAGAATGAGTTTGTATATGAATTATTATTGATATAAAACATTAGAATAAGAGGAATAACACAAAATGAATTATATGAAACATTTCACTCATATCCAGCGCCATGATACTCAACGCTGTATGGTTGCAAGCCCGTTGTCACTTGTGTTATACTAAAGTTAAGGTTCGATGATGATTAAAATCTTAACATTGAATATAAAATTTTCTGATCTAATATATTTTCTATGCATTTTTTTATAATTTTTCTTCTTGTATATGATTTTATTTCTTTTTAAAGAGCTGTTTTTCTGTAATTCTTTTCCTTAGGATTATTTTTAATTTGTTTCTGTATTTTCAATGATTGATTTTCTTAGCTGATCTCCCATTGGTCATTCTAAACCCCACCCCCCTACAGATCTGATATTTGCTTTAATTTTCGGTGCTCCGTGCTGATTTTGATTAATTTTTTCAAGCACTTAATGCATTCTTATATGTTCAATAAAAAACTTTATTAATCTATTAAAAGTCTATTTTACTTTTAAAGTAATTTTTTTAACAAAGGGCAAGAGTCATAACATCACATTCACTCAAAATCCTAATCATGAGAGGTTAAAGCGCGACAGAGGTAGGCACTCTGGTCATCCCCCAACGACTAGCATTGAATATAATGTTGAAAATGTATTTATTTACTTACCCAGCGCCAGGGCCGGATCTACGTATGGGCTTAATGGGCTGCAGCCCAGGGCCCTCCGGGTTCTAGGGGCCCCGTTCCCCGCTGAAGGTAAACAGAAAAAGATGCTTACAATCAAAACAGTATTAAAATAATAAAGGAGAAAAAAATACAATGCAAAAATAAAATACCCGAAATACCATACCAAATTCATTTTTATGTTCGAGAGCAAGAGCAATTTACTTTTGTTCTTCCTCCCTACCACCGAATAAGCGGAAATTAGTAATTAATAGATAGAGGTTCTATCATAGGGTGGTGCCGATGAGCATCGAGCACTTATACAAACGTAGTGACACTTTTTTTGCAGCCATTTATTTTTGTGCAATAGATGCAATCAGGTTTTGGGTCCCAAACCGGATCTTTCAAAGTATTGAAAAACCATAACATAACATAGACTTTGGGCTCCTAGAACCTTGGGGCAACCGCAATGCGGGGTTGCAGGGTGTACATTACGCCACTGAAGTGAAAGAGAAAGGAACTTAGCCAAGGAAAACGGAGAAACTCAACAAGCAAATATCAATGAGGAAAATATGCAAGATCTCGATGACTAGCAGCCTTCTGAAAAATGTTATTCAGACAGAGGACATCAGTAATGCCCCGACCGAAAAATGTTTACAAAATGTTGGGTTTGAGTTCACAACCGAATTTTCTGATGTGTTAATTTTGTTGACACGAAAAGAAAATAAGTCTGTTTTACAAGAGGAGGGCATGACTAAGGAAATTCATTTGGGGACGAAACTTTGTGTATTTGCAGTACTCCTTTAGAACAGTGGTCTTTTTCAACTCACGGAACTCTTAGAATTTGAGAGTGCTTTCGTGGAACAACTAGAACTAGAATGTGTTTTCGTGGAACCCCATTCCAAACACATACGTCGAAGATTATGTCTCAAAGTAATATTTAAAGTAGATCAACATGTTACACGCACTTCATGTAAAAGCAATTAAAAAAAGTGTTTGCATTTATTATTTAAAAAATTCTAATCTAATTTTGTTAATATAAATTACTTATTAATAATATTAATATATGATTCAAGTGTGACATATCCATGCATTGTATTTAGTAACTCAGATATGTGCTTCCTTTTTTTCACACGAACTGTCGAAGTCTAGGTCTGCTGCGATTAAGTGCAATTGCATTTCTTATTCTGAGTTTAATTTGCCTTTATTCTTTGTTTTCGTTGCCACTATACATACGTTCAGAAATACACTTCACAAACACAATGTACTGAATAGCATTAAAATGTTTATAGATGTGTGAGAAATAGCGTGTATTTTGTATGAGAGAGAATTTGAAACCTAAAATTTAGAAGCTGTTCTTGCTTAAATTTAGATTTTAACATCAAATCTATTAACATGTTGTTCGTTTTCCTTCATTATAGGTGTGGTTTTCCACTAATGTAAAAAGGTGCATTTTCCATTAGAAAACTATTTAGTTTTTCAAGACATTGTACTAACTAATGAGCATAAAATTATCTCGTGGAGCCCGAGATAGTAAACAATATAATATTCACAATCTAGAGAAGAAAGTATATATATAAAGTTAAGCGTTTTACAATTTTTTTGTATTATTTTACAATAAAAGTGTAAAATAATGTTATCACATATGAATAAATTTCCAGCGTTAATGAATAGGGGGGGGGGGGGAATGACCTATGGATACTTGTAACTTATAAACTTTATAGAGAAAGTGAATTTATTTTGCATACATATTTGTTTGTTCTAGATTTCTTCTAGTAATTCGTGGAACCCTTGAGTATGCCTTGGGGAACCTCAGGGTTCCGTGGAACACAGTTTGAAGACCAGTGCTTTAGGATGTTCAACCCTCAACGTAATATCGCCAAATGGTCAGAATTTGGAGAAAATAGTAATCGAAATTCATACTATACAATTAAGTTTTAATCAGCTCCAGCGATGCAGTGGCATATATATATATATTATATATATATGTGATAGCACACCAGTATTTTTTGCGATCGGCCAGGGTTCGAATCATTCGGTAGACTTGCTTTTTTTCCAATTCATTTAGTTATTTTTACAATTAAATAATTTTTCTTATTTAATATTTTATATAATTATAAAATAATTGCAATAATAAAATATCATAAACAATTTTACATGTCGATCGCGCTACTTCAACCCTGACAAACCGCGCGAAATGCAGGTGCACTACCACCTATGCCACGGCATTGCTGGAGCTGAATAAATTTTAATTGCATAAAAGCTAAGTTTGAATTTTGAAGGCTATTTTCTCGGAACTATTATTGAATATACTATCTTGGAACTTCTATTCGACGCTATTATATTGAGGGTTGAACACACTAAAGGAGTACTAACACAGAATCTCCCCCAAATGAATTTCCTTAGGCATGTCCTCTCCATTGTTAGATAAACAGTTACAGCAGCAACTAAGAAAAGATACACAATATAATATTACCACAATGTCCTCAAACGTGTTATTGCGGTTGTACAGTATTTGGTTATGATAAGTTTGGCATTTAGAAGTACCACAGAAGTTTTTAGTTCTCCTCATAATGGTAAATTTATGGGTGCCCTAGAACTACTTGCAGAGAGTCCAGCCCATTCATTAGTGAACATGTTCAACTGTGAGAATTACAACTAAAATCGTTAATACAAAAACAATATATTAGCAAATAATCGAGATCATGGGCAAGAAAATCATTAAAACAATTACAGCTCAAATAAATAACGTTGACACAAAGTACTATTCTATTCTGATAGATTCAACCCCATGTTTGTCCAACAATGACCAATTTGCTATTGTACTACGATATTGTTTTCAGGGAAATGTGTATGAAAGATGTGTCTCATTAATAGAGATTAGTGATCACAGTGGATGATACTTTTTTAATTCTCGAAAAGAATTTTTAGAAACAAATGGACTGCTATTGGATAATTGTAGGGGACAGACATTTGACAACGCTGCCAATACGTCCGATCGATATAACGGTGTGCAAGATCTTCTAAAAGAAAGGAAAAATTCGCTAATTATGTGCCGTGTGTTGCACATTCTCTTAGCCTGGTTGGTGAAGAATCAGTTAAGGTTGCAACTGAAATAGTGAACTTTTTTGGTATAGTGCAACGATATGCTTTCTTTTCTGCTTCGACCCGTAGGTGGGAACTTCTAAATCGTGAAATTAAACTGAAATTTACCCTTAAAAAGTTTAAGTCAGACCAGATGATCTTGTAACTACGATACTGTTGAAGCCTAAAAAGATAATATAGTAATAATATAAATATAACTCTCTAAGTTGGTAACCCTGGTATCCTAAGAGTTGTACGTCTTGAATTGGCAACCATAGGTGCTTCATGTCATATTATGTCACCAATAGATTGCAATAATAAGTTAGTACCAAAGAAAGTATCCAAATAAGAATTTTCAACAAAAACATATGTAAATCGCAAAAATATATTAAAAAGAACCATGAAAAAAAAATGTGAATCATAAAAATATATAAGAAATAATCATAAACAAAAATAATTGTTCTTGCTTATTATCACCAACTCTATTAATAATTCGCCAAGTTGGCAACTCCGATTTCCTATGTGTCGTATATGTTGAATTGGCAACCAGGTGTTTTGTTTCATATAATGTTGCCAATGGTTTGCAATAACATGTGTAAGTACCAAAATAATTTCAAAAATACATAAATAAGTTCATACTGTTCATAAAATAGTCAAAAACATATGAATGAAAGGCAGTCTTAAACTGAAAAAAAAAATGCAACAATTATTTGATTCAAAAAGCTGTCTAAAACAAATAAAATGTACCCAAATTTGAGGAAATGACTCTACTCTGGAGCCCGTGAGAGTAAAGACTTAATTTTGCAATGCTTCTGGATAGACAATATTTTATGTTGCTTCATTGTCTGTGCAAATGCAGAAATGATTGTCTGGTTTGCCTACCCTAGAACACAATAAATAATTGTCCATGTGAGAAGCAATCCACGTCTAGATCTAAGCAACTCAATTTTAAAAATATGCCTAAAACTTTGTTGATAATGATTGGGAATTGTAAAAATCTTCAATTATTGTCAATGCTTTGTCGAAGATGTATGAAGTGAAATCTCCATGTTTGTATTTGAATTTTCCTTACGTATTCAGTGCAAAATATCTTTAACCATGTGTGATTTATATTTCTTCCCTAACTTTGTTGGAGATGGAGAGCTGGTACGGTCAATATATGATTGCAAACAATGCACAAATTCGATTTGGTAGTGACATGTTGCTTGCATCATTAATGATGCATCCCTGTGTCTGTTACATTTTGAACAAAGGCAGTCACCTTAATTATTTTTTGATGCATTGCTATTGTGAGCTGTGTCTTTTATGATAGTGTTGATTTTGTGCGATAGAAATTCAGAAATAGATAGTAGAAGATTAAAAAAATTCATAGATGCTACGATGCTTTACAATATCCAATCATTTTTTGAGATGGTGCTGATGGATATATTTTAAACTTTAAGATGGTGAATTCAGTCAGTGGAGAAGAAACAAACTAGAAATGTAGCTCAATCAACTATTATTTGTACCAATTAACGGTTTGAGAAAATATGAAAATATTCTTTGAAATATTATAGTTTGGAAACCTGGAACATGATTATTTTATTTTACATCAAATTGAAATGCCAACCACAGCTAGTAAAATTTGTAATAGCGATTTTAACTGAAAGGATTGCTGAGTTAAAAGAAAACTAGGTTATTTTAATGTCAATAAAATTATTTTTTATACATCTATATGGATTAAAAATATATGGATTGTAAAATTTTATCTTTGCATTAAATAAAAATAATATTGTTGACATGAAATTTTTTTGTGTAAAAGTTTCCACTTCTGGAACAAGACATACCGCCACCTTCATTACTGTTCCCCAGTTTAAATACAAATTGTAGTTCATTTGTCTGTTATTTGTTGTAAATTTTGATTTTTCTTTTCCGAATCATCAATTAGGAATCATTTTTCTGAATCATGTTAAGTCAATATAAAAGATGTTTTTAGATCCCCCCCCCTCTTTTTTTTCATGCATTAAGAGATAAGTTTAATAATATTTTGTTTTTTCAGTATATTTGTATAAGTAATTGCGTTATTGCTGATCAAAAAAACACATTTCTTAAAAATTCTTTCTGAATACTTATTTAGTTTATGAATTGCCAGTTATAGGTCAGTTATTTCAGTGTTTTCTTTTTTAGTCTACAGAGAAATAAATTTAGTAATATTCTTTTGTTGTTATTGTAAATATATTTTCAAATTAGATATTGCATATATTAATTACTTAATGTTATTAAAAATATTTCAAACTGACATTTTTTTGAGGAAGCTAAAAGGCAGAATTTTATTGGACTGAGAAATATGTAATTTATTATTTTTAATATTACAGTCTTATTCTTTTGAGTATTTTTATTAGTGTTTATTATGATTGTTAATTTCTAGTGTTATACATTAATAAGATTTACGGAAAGTATTTTTTCCTTGGAAGTTGTATAAGTAGAAAATTTTTTCAGATTAAAATGTATATGTAGGTTTGTGGGGGGGGGGGGGGTTAATTTTAATTTATTGAAAAATCTAGTTTTTATATACACTGTTATGCTGCCTTTTCATTTACAAGAACTATTCAAGTTTTATAGGTGTGTATCTATAAACAATTTTTATCTTTTTTAATAGTAATTTTTTTTTACTTTAGAGGGAAGGGGCAGCATTTTTATTTTTGTCTGGGGTGGCAAAACTGCTAGAGCTGTGACCCTGATGATGGTAATACAACTAACGTTGGAAGATTAACCATTTTGCTATCTTCATATACAAGTAGTCCACATCATATGCATGAGTATATATACTCAAGATGCAATTGCATATGTTCGTCTCTATGGGTGTCCAAACCTATATTCATCACATTCACATGCAATCTAGCTTGGGATGATATTCAACATCGTTTACTTCCTGTGCAATCGCTGGTAGATAGGCATGACATCACAACATGTTTTTTCAGACAAGTTGAAATCGCTGATGGATTTCATGGAAAAACATGAACGCACATGGTCTGTGCATTGCTGGATGTACTCAGTGGAATGGCAAAAAAGAGGATTGCCATATGCTCATATACTAATCTGGCATTGTAAAAAAATAACTTCAAATAAAACTGACGATGTAATATGTGCTGAAATACCAATGCTGATATCGATAAGGATTTGCATGAAGTAGTGATAAAAAATGTGATACATATACCTTGTGGTACACTGAATCTAAATTCATCATGTATGATAAACAAAAAATGCTCCAAGAGATATCCTAGAGCAGAGGTTCCCAAACTTTTTTGTCTCATAGACCCCTTGCCATGTTTTTCGATTTGGGGTAGACCCCCTGCTTAATTAATATTAAATTTTCGCAAATTTATCAACTTAAATGTCTTTTTGACAGCTGGTGCTACTACTTTAAATGAATTAAATTTCTAACTGTAATGAAGTACAGCGATTAAAATTTAAAAAGCGCATGTTAAATAAATTAAAAATTAATTAATATATAAAATAAATGCTAAATAAAATAAATAAATGAATGATTTTAAAGGGAGGGATGAGTCTGGTACTACAATAACAAATTTTCAACATTAGATTTTGATATTGTCAGGTTTAACCTTAAACCTCTTCTGTTAGTAATGTCAAGTTTTTCTTTTTTTGTTTTGGAGATTGGCAACCGCGCTGCTTTTCAGTAGGAAAAACAATTAAAAACGTTCTCACGATATTTTATAATTCGGGACAAATAATAGGTTTGCCTTTTTAATGCCAAAATTGCTGATATCCGTTTCCAAACTTTAAGATCTTCGTTAGTGCTTATTACGAACAATTCCTATTGTAATGGGGCATTTATTTTCAATGTAACCATATGAGTTCATTACCTACTGTGGTATTTATTACCATAGTCAAAGCATTTTTAGACCTAGTTTCAAAATCTGAATTAAAGGCATTCAAATGTTGAACGTAGGTTAAAATGCCCTGACAGATTGTAACATTCTGAGAAAATTCGGGACCTCTAGTTTTCTACTTTGGCTTAAGTTCGGAAAGAAATGCTGAAATGGTTTTTGTTTTAATAAAATTTATGCTGTCACCTTGAAAGTGGAAAGTAACCCTATTAAATATAGTAAATATATCTGTTAAATAGGTAAAATTTAAACTCACGATCTTGTTTATATAATAAGAGCCACTATCATAGACCCCCATTTACACCTCATGGACCCCCCCAAGTTATTTTTTTGCTGACGTGGAACCCTTGCAGGTCGTCATAGACCCCTGGGGGTCTATATAGACCACTTTGGGAATCACTGTCCTAGAGCATTAATATCCAATATGGTCACAGAAACCGATGGATATCCTTTATGCAGAAGATTAGCAGTAAATGGTTTTAAATTAGCAACCATAAAGATGCGAAACACTGGCATTAAAGTAGATAACTGGTGGATTGTTCCATATTCTCCTTTGCTTTAAAAAAAAAAGGCATATTTAAATGTGGAGTACTATAACTCAGTTAAATCAATTAAATATATCTGTAAGTATGCTAATAAAGGCAGCAACATGGCAGATTTTGGCATGCAACCGGAAACAAGTGATAGGAATGCAGTTATACATATCAATGAAGTTAAATATATATATACACACAGTATCAGAGGCTAGAAAATACATCAGCAGCAGTGAAGCTGTATGGCAAATTCTTTTTATTTCCTATACATGAACAAAGTCCTGCTGTTGTTCACATAGCAGTATATCTAGGAAATGGACATGTTTATTTCACAGCTACAAATGTACAACAAATAGCCCTAAATCCACCAGCTACAACTACTTTTTTCACATGTCAAAATGATGCATTTGCAAAAACACTGCTATATTTGGAAGTGTCTACTTATTATGCATGGAATGCGTGTAGAAAATTATTTGAGTGACACAAATGAGGTGAAAAGGTTATTGGACAACCTGCCATATATTTAAAGAAACGACTATTGGCAGACTAAACACCCCAATCAGGATGAATGTTTCTTTCTATGAATGCTATTAGTAAATGTGTCTGGTCCTGTGTCTTTCCAACAACTGAGGACTGTCTGTGGAGTTACACTTTCTGCAGTACATGCCAGGCTCTAAATATATTGGCGAATGACTTACACTGGGTTGTATGTATTAATGATGTGTGCAACATGGCACATCCAAAGCAAATTCGTGCTTTGTTTGCAATCATATTGGTTGTGTGCTCTCCTACAAACTTATGGGGCAAATATAAATCGCACATGGTGGAAGATATTTTTCATCGAATGTGCAGGGAAAAAACTAATATAGACATGGGTTTCACAGAACATTTATAATGAAGCATTGATAATGATTGAAGATTTATGTTTAGCAATCACAAACAAAGTTCTCAATCAGTTGGGAATGCCATCACCAAATCGATCTGCTGCTGCTTCATTTGATATAGAATTTTGTCTTGACATGTAGTAGTTTCTTGTCTTATGTCTCATCAAATATTCTTAATGCTTTAGCAAAATGGTATTTATGATCAAATAATGCAAACTGTCAATAGTGGGAATGGAAAAATCTTCTTAGATGCACCTGGAGGAACTGGTAAAACATTCCTAATCAAATTGATTCTGGCAGCAATTCGATCCCAAAATGACATAGCCTTATCTCTTGTGTCATCAGGAACAGCTACAAAATTGTTATCAGATGGAAGAACTGTTCATTCTGCTTTGAAATTGCCATTGAACATTCAATTCATTGAAACTCCCCACATGTAATATTTCCAAAACATCAGGCATGAGAAAAGTATTGTAGAAATGCAAACTTATTGTTTGGGATGAATGCACAATGGCACAAACAAAATTGCTTGAGACTTTTGATCAATCATTGCAAGATTTGCTTGGAAACACTAGAACGTTTGGGAATGTATTAATATTCCTTGTATGAGATTTTAGACAAACATTACCTGTAATTCCTTGACCAACACCAGCGGATGAAATAAATGGTTCTTTGAAACATTCTGCTTTGTAGAGACCTTGTAATTAACTACAAATATGTATGTTCAGTTGCAAAATGATCGATCAGCTGAAATTTTTTCACGTCAATTGCTGGATATTGGAAACAGAAAGATGCCAGTAGATTTTAACTCACACACAGTGCAAATTTCATTGCCTCATAACTTCTGCAATTTAGTGACATCCAAAGGAGAATTGGTTGAAAAAGTGTTTCCTAACATTCAAACCAATTTTAAGAATCCCAATTAGCTGAGTGAACGTGCTATTTTTGCTGCCAAGATCAAAGACGTCTATCAGCTTAACAACATTCAGTCTCGTATTCAAAATGAGATAGTCACCTATAAGTCTGTTAATAGCATTGTGAAAGCAGATGAATTACCCTACACAATTTTTGAATTTACTTGATCAGCCAGGAATGTCCACCCCAGTTACTGCAGTTGAAAGTTGACGTGTCAATTATCATGTTGAGAAATAACCAGCCAAAGCTGTGTAATGGTACACAGCTTGCAGTAAAAAAATTAATGAACAATATCATAGAGGCAATAATTTTGACAAGACCTTTCAATAATGAAGATATTCCTATGATACCAACAGATATGCCATTTCAGTTTAAGATATTGTAATTCCCAATTCGATTGGCGATTGCAATCACTATTAATAAAGAGCTCAGGGGCAATCTTTAGAATTGTGTGGCTTAGATTTAGAAACAGATTGCTTCTCTCAAAGACAATTATATGTTGCATGTCCTAGAGTAGGCAAACCAGACATCTCTTCACTGAAAATAGAAAAATAAAGATCCATCTCTTCACTGAAAATGGAAAAATAAAGATTGTTGTACACCCCAGAAGCATTATAAAACTAACCCTTTGCCCTCAAGGACTCCAGGGTAGAGCCATTTAATAAAATCTGTGTATATTTTAACTGTTCGACAGTTTTTTTAAAAAATTTAAATTAATGTAATTTTTTTAAATCAGTTTAGGTTGTTTATTACTATTTTATGAACTGCATGAACTTATTTATGTATTTTTGCATTTAATTTATTTGGATTCTTATTTATTTTTGTGATATGCATTTATTTTGGCTTGTTACTATTTTATGTATTTGTCATTATTATGATTATTTATTTTTGTGATTTGCATTTAATTAATTTTTGCATATGATTATTTCTTATATATTTGTGGAATTTTCATTTGATTTTTGTGATTTGCAATGCATTTCATTATCTGATTGAATCTTTAAATGTTTTGAAATAATCCAGTTTTTCTTCATGTTTTGAAACTCAAATCAATTTTAAGTTCTCAGGCCTCCATCTCAGTAATAAAACCAGACTATACATTAAGAAAATTATCCCTAATATAAAATAACAATTGGCTGGAAGTGGACAAGCTCTTTCTTTTCCATTTAACCAGACTGAACCACAGCAACACATGGTAGAGTACTGCTAGTAGATAATGACTCAGATAAATTTCAATGAAATCATTGTTCTATTTTTATGATCTAAATACTATACACTAATTTGCAGTTGTAGTTCTTAAAATATTTATTTTTACTTATTTTTTTCCCTATGAATCTAATAGTTTTAGTTCTATTATAGAGAAATTGTTTTGCTTTTTAATGTGAGGAATAAATTGATCCTTAAATTATATTTTATAAAAAATATTTCCCTTAATAATTATGATATATATTACATCATAGCTATTGAATATACTTTACAAATAGTATATTCTTAAAAATAAGTCATTATGTTAATCAAACTAGTCGCTCATATAAAGTATTCTTTATTGAGGCTAAGTTTTATGTTACCCAGACCCTACAAAAGAATTCTTTTTAAGTATGGCTTTCAGTACTCAATATAAAATAGTGAGAGACCTGGTTTTGTCATGCCTAAACTCCTATAGTTATGCATTACATTTTAAAAGCCAAGGAGTTATGTGAAAAGGAATATGTAGTTTTTATGCCAATAATGTTTGTTGTACTTAAATCAAAAGAAATATTTATCTCTGCGAGAGGATACATTGTGCAAATTCAAGGAGAATTTAGTTTTACAGTCATTTTATAAATGATATAGTTTAGGAATTATACGTCCAAAAAATTATCATATTCTGAATTTCTTTCCTGAGTCATTGTGATTCTATTTGTAATCTTAGTATAATTTAGATGAATTCTCTTTATATATTATTTCTCAGAATAGCTTAGTCAGTGAGGTAGTATGGAATTTCAATTTGTGGCATCTGTTGGAGGCAGTGTTGTTTCTCATTTTTATTTTTCTATACACAGAAGCAGTGTCATTTTAAATGCCTAAATATTTATCAGTTTGAATATATTGTAGAGAAATGAATCCATTTTGCTTTTTAAATTTAGAATAGATTTTTATCACATTTAAAATGTTAGAAAAGTTAATTTCCTTGCAAAGGCATTTAAATAATGTATATAGTCCACAACAATTATACAAATATATATTCTATTTTAATTATAGAATATATTTTTTGAATATATTAGTTTATTATCCTTTAAAATATGATTATTAAATTTGTCATTCAGATGATACTTTTGTAGGACATACAAAAAATTGCTTATTGATGAATAAAAAAAATAGTGAGAGACCTAGTCCTTACAATTTCATACTGAAAGACCTAGAAATTTGTATGACATTTTTGAAAGCCAATTTACAGGCATGTAATCACTGAAAGGAATATATTTTTTCATGTAACTACTATTTATTTTTTTCTTAAACTGTCAAGTAAATTCCTGTCTCTGTGAGATTATAGTTTATGCAAGTTTAGGAAAATGTAGTTTTTCTGTCACTTTCCTTCAACAATTCAGATTTACTTATATATTTTGTATACATATTTCCTGGATTCATTCTTCCTTCTCTATTAGACAGTTTTTGTGTGAGACCAATTGTCTTATTAAAACCGTAATAATTGAAATGAATATTTAGGAATTTATTTTGTAATTTAAAAACTATCTCTATGAAAGGTCTTTTTTAATTCGATTTACAATGCATACAATTTCTGTATTTATTCTTAAATTCTTATTTTTCCATATTGTCAGATTGAGATTAAGAGAATTTGAATAAAACAAATTTACACAATGTGTTCTAGAAATGGCTTGATCATGTATTGAATTACACTGATTTTTTTGTGAACCATAGTTTTACTTTCTGGTAATTTTATCACTTGTAGTTTATCAGTATGAACATATTGCAGATAAAATTATTTCAACTTTAAGAATTTACTGCTTATTTAATCTGAAAAAGTATTACATATGTAATTGACTCTATAGCAATGTTTTAAAATCAATGTGTAAATCAAAAATTGAAACTGCTTGCTAGAAGTAATTGTCAGTTATATAAAAAATAGTATAAATGTTTTGACTAAAAAGCAGTTTTGTAATTACTTGCGTGACGACATATTTTAAATACAAATTATGGGCTTTATAATAGATTTAAAATAGTTTATTTTCATGGCATTACTGTTCTTTCTCGTAAGAAACAAAGAATTGGGATGCTAGTCAAATTAGAAACATGTCTCAAGCACACTCAGAAGTACTTAATCCTTTTTATTAGTTTTTTTTTAAAATTATTTCTTCTCTTGCTGAATTTTGTGATTTACAATTTATCTCCAGTTTTACACATTGACTTTAAAAAGCTATTTTTATGACCTCAATAAATTCTAATTTTTTTTTTGAAAAATATATAGTATAGTAAATTTAAGTGGTATAAAATACCTGTACTATTTTATTTATTAATTTCAATCATAATAAAGTTGGCTAAAACTTTGCAGAATGTAGAAGAATTTTTCTTGGTTATTCTTTTCTTATATCCGAATAAAGATTACATGGTAAATGTTTCCTACAAAATACTGAATTGCTTTCTTTGAAGTAATGTTAGGCTTTCTTAAAGGAAATTCTAATTTTTAACTCCAAATTATTAATAACTAGCAAAATATATTTAAAATCATTTTTCACTATAGTGAAGCTTAAATATCGTAACAAATGAAGTTTGAACTCATAGTAATGTTGGTCTAGTTATTGCTGACACTTTGTTTAAAATTGTTAGTTTTCTCATTTACAATGTTCACACAACAATTGTTTAATTTTCGAGGTCTATTCCATATTGCACACACTATACTCAACAATCTAGTGAAATATATATTGTATTTTAATTCCTAACATTTTATTATTAATGGGCTCAATATTTTACATTACAAACCCATAATGCACTGTATTTAAGAATATACAAAGAGCATTATTTTAGATTGGATTTAAATAATTACAGAGCAAAAATACACAATGAAAGAAATAAAACCAATATGGTAAATAAAATTTAATAAATAAATATTTTTAAAGTAAAAAGGCTTCGCTGTTTCTGAAAACGAATTGCAATCTTTCTCAAATTCACAGCTCACTACGAGCAACATTGCAGTAACCTAGAAATAAATGTGGATATTTTACTAAAAAAACGAGAATTTTTTAATGGTTAAATCATAGGGTATTGAACAATACTTCATTCTATAGTTGATAAAAATTGTTCTCTGAATAATAAATTAGGTTATGAAAGGAATAAAACATATCAGTAATTTAGAAAATTCATATCGACACAATTATAAGAACTTTTTATGAAAAAAATAGTAAAACATCAAGATATACATTTTTAAAAACCACACAAGGTTCACTTTAATTATATACAAGATTTATTCCTTACCTGCAGAGTCACTACATAATTTTCTAGTAATATCCTCAATCGTCATTTCTCCTGTGGACTTTAATATTTTTAAAATATCTTCCTCGTAATCTTCAATAAAGCTCTCACACTGTTAGAAATTTTTTTTAAAAAAGTAATTAAAATAATAAAAATGCATAGTATGCAATATATTTGAAAAAATTCTTTACATAGAAAAGATCCAATATTCATTACAATTCATACAAATTAATGCAACATATCAGTGCTTAAAATTAAAAGCTATATTTGAATCAACTCTTAAGTAGATTTTCATTTGCATACAAATAGAAGAATTTTATAAAAGATAAAATATGAATTTAATCAGATATACTGAACATGTAATCAATCAGTATTAAAAAGATTGTTTTTGTATAATAATCATGTTAACATAAAGGCAAAATTTGCACGAAAACAAATTTGTGATAACATTAACATTTAGAACTATCTGCTCCATATTTTAGATAAAAGCTGAAAATTTTACTATTGTTTATTATACCACAGAAACCCAGCTTATATCATTGCCCCCCCCCCCTCTCAATGTACACTTAAAACACATAAGAAATGTTTGTATTTCAGACAGCACCAAATATATATGTCAGGATATAGCCAATAAAACTACACGTTCACAACTTATTCCAATAATAAAATAGTTTCAAATGTATTGTAAAAATGTTATAATTAAAATAAATTTGGCATTAACCAAACATAATTAGTTATGTAAATATAAATTCATTGTCAATACATAATGGCAAATTAATTTGTGGTATAAAGAATATGAAATTTTAAACTTTTTATTAATAATAATTAGTATTAAATTATACAAAGATATTTTTAATGCAATTCTTTTCCTTTGAAGAATGAAACAAACAGTAGCATTCACAATGAAGACAAAAAATTTGGAATATTTCAGCTATTATCAAAAAGTGTTCAGAAGATTTACACATTCATTGGAAATTTTTTTTTTGTTATAAACACCTCTGCAAGTTGCATGTAGCCCAACTTATAAAATTAAGCAATAACATGGTAATTCAACATCCAATTGGTCATTATCATGGGATAGAAAGCATAGATATGTTAATATTTATCTATTTTTTAAAAAATTATTTCCTTAAGCTTTGATATTGCAACATGCCCTTGATATAAAATTTCTTCAACGAGGAGGACTTTTTTTGAATTATAAACTCAGCCAAAGTTATTGAAAACAGTTTCAATTTTATTATAACAAATTATTGGTTTAAAATATAATAAATTACAATAATTTGCTTTCAGGAGGTTTCTCATGTCTTGACTTGAATGATCATAGTTAAAATGTTTGAAATTTTCTAAAGCATAAAGAGATCAATTCTGTGACTTTTCTTTTCTTTCTTTCCCCCAGAAAGACTATTTAATCCACGGTTGTGCATATATATTAACACTACCGTAGAGCTATTTCAAATTTGTCTTCAACAAACCTCATAATTTTAAATTGAATGGTTAACAGGGCACATGATCTCTGATGAAGTCTTCATCCCTTATCTTGTATTTGAGTGAGCATTAAAAATTACACTTGCCATGTTTAGTGGAAGGTGGGAAAAAGTTAAAAATAAAATCAAGAAAGTACATTAGATTGCGACCTGAAATAATAAAAATATAAAGAAAAATTGTTGGAGCTATTTTTGTTTGCATTGGGGTGTTTGGTGAAAGAGTGGAATACTGTGTCGACCGCGGCTAACTCCGTTGCCGGAGGCTAGTGTACGGCCAACTTAATCAATTGGTGTCGGGTCAATTAACTTGCCGACTGGGAGAACCCGGCACCTTGACCGTCGACTGTGAGTGAGGTGAGAAAAGGGGTATTTCAAATTAAGGTGAAGTGACTGATAACACACCAGAAATTGTACTCTAGACTTTGAAAAATAAAATTTAAAAATAACAGTACATGCAAGGCAAGTTAAACTGTGTCAACAAGTAAACTTCTATTGCAGGGGATTTGTTTTCCCAAATTACTATCTATATTATCAAGATGGGAAGGAAGAACAATGAAACTGCAGGTTTTCAAAATAATGCCTTCTTTCTTAATATCCTTTTTTTATTAGCAAATGTAATTTTAAAATAAATCTATACAGTTAAAGTGTGCTTTTTCATCACATGAATTACAAGATATACTCTAAGATATACTGCAAGTAAATTCAAAACCTATAATTTTTTCAGTTAATTCACATTTAAAATATCAATATGAAAAAAATATTAACCATTTAAAATTAAATGCAGCTAGTTGAACTTAATAACCAATAGAATTCAAAAATTACTAATTTACAAAAAGAGAAGTCAATTTTTAGAGCAAAAAGCAAGAATATGCTCTCTATCTATACTAGTATATAAACAAAAGCTGAAGTAGGTAACCAAAGTCATATAATTTTTCAATGAAAATTGTATAAGCATATGTGTAGAATTTTGTTTGTATAGTAAATTATATCAAGATAGTAAATTCATTGTACAGAAAGACTTACATAATATTTCAGGCTACGATTAAGATCAGGATCTTGTACTAATTCATGAGTACTTAATTTCTCTACATCCTTTGAAAGATTCAATAAGGTAAGTTCTCCACTATCTTTGGCCTTGGCTTGGGCAAAATCTTCTAGAGAATTACATACAGTTTCCAAAACTTCATTGAGATGAAGCTCGGATCCAGCATACTTTATCTAAAATTATAATAGTAATTTAAAGCTATAAAACAAGAGATGGAAAAAAAAATAGGTTTTACTCAGTAAATAATTTTTAAAGATATAACATGAAAGAGAATGATGCAACTCTTCTCAAAGATGTCCACTTGTCATAATGGTTGCCTTTTTCAAAGTAATAAATTAAACTCAATGATTTTATTTTTTAATATGATACTCTTTCTATTGTGTACAACATTAGAAAAGATAAACCGAGTTTAAAATGAAACTATTTCACAATTGAGAAACATTTTTAATGACATAGCTCTAATAACCATTTTCAGTTACAAAAGCAAAACATGCTTCTTTTCTGTAAAAGTACTGAATTGCATACTACTTTTATTCTTGAAAAATTGACAAATAAAACCTCCATTTCACATCTTTAAAAAATTATAGCATATTTTAAAAATTTTAGAAAAAAATTCAGATTTGAACATGTTTAACAATTTTTTCTTAAAAAAAAAAAAAAAAAAAAAAAAAAACAGAATTTCCATAATACTATCATATAATATGGTTATAAAGGAAATAGAATCATTTTTACTTGAGATTGTTTTTGAGTACCATCAGGTTGAATTCGAAAACTACCAACTTGTATAGTCTTCTTAGGATCTTCATTTGCAACAGCTGAATTTATTTCATTGACAACTTGTTTGCATACTGAAACAAAGTTTACATTCATTATATATTTACATAATATTTTAAAATGCTCTTTTAATATTAAAATTAGATTATGTCCAAAATACAATGAATTTATTTCTTAATGAATTTATTTCTTGTGATACCAGCAATTAAATCACATAAAATTAAAAAAAAATTTAAATAAAAATCTTATTCAATAAAAACTTGCTGGAGAATTGTTTACAGATTACTTGTAATTAAAAAAAACCCCTAAATTTAACAACAAAGTTTTATGAAAATGAAAGGTCCTCTTAACTATTACCGACTAGGTATTGGGTAAACAGCAGCCAAAACTAAGTTCCTGTAGCTAAATCAAAATATTTTAAACATGAAAGCCAAGAAGGTTGAAAGCTAAAGGCTCACAAAGGCTATATATAGTGTATTAAAATTTTTTCCTAAAAATTGACAGTTTTCTTGGAGTTAAAATGTCTCATAAAAAACCATTTATTTTAATTTCTATTTTGAATGTATTACATTACAAGGCCTTGTTCTGAAAAAGGACAGCATAGTGTACATGTTTAAGAGTGCAACAATAAGTTATTAAATTAAAAGATAAAATAACTCCAATTTTGTATAGACACCAATTATTAACATTAACATAAATTAATAGCAAGCCATGGATATTTCTTTATATCCAACACTTTTTAAACTACCCACTATTCTGCAAGATTTTTTTTTTTTAAATCCCAATAAATACAGAATGTTTTTAAGCAGCACATGCCACTTTGTTTACAAATATGTTAAATAAATTAAAGTATATTGATCATGAAATGAAACTCCAATATTATATCAAAGAATTACTTAATCATATAAAATTCAGAATTCAAATTTAATCACCTACTTAATATATGTTTTAAGTACAAAATGAGAGTTCCAACAATATCAGATAGATCAGGGGCTGGCAACCTTTTAACTGTGGTGTGCCAAACCAATCTACCAATATGATTCAGCAAGCCTCGCAGAAGGACACATTTGAAACAATTTGATTTCTGCGATAATGCATGCAGAGTTAGAGGTCAATAATATAGCTTTTTTTTCTTTACATACTGATTTTGCATCATTTAAAGATAATCAACATAAAAATAAACAGCATGAAATATAACTATTTCTTCAACATAATATATTGACAATTTAAATTTTTTTTTATGTATTTTTACACATTTATTAAAATAAGAAAGACAAAAATTTAAGCATCCTCTCCATTATAGTTAAATAAAAAAACTAAAAACTTTAATGAGGACTTTCAATCTGATACAATTCTGAACGTTCAGTTTCAGACTTCTTTGCAGACTCAAAGAAATATTTTTCAAATGATAAAAGATTCATTAACTTGGATATGTAAAAGTGAAAGCAGAGTACATGCACAATTTGCCCTCTTGAAACAATTACCCGTAATGACATTCAAATAATTTATAAAATAGCTGTAGATTTATCTACAGTTATTTTTCTGTTTTCTTAATTCTATAAATGTCTAATTCTAAAGATGTTAAACAAGGTCCACTACAAATTTTTATCAACTTCCATTTATCCAATAATTGACAAATTTGTAGAGTGCCATAATTTGCTGACCCGAGATGGATACTAATAATATACAAAACTCAATTCAACAGTAACTTAACATTTTATAAATTTCAGTCTCCAATTACATTTACAATTTCACATGTATACAGAGTCAATATTTCAAACCAAATTTTTAAGTTCTCTATTAGTCCAGAATTTTTAATAAGCACAAAAATATAAAAACATCAAATTATGCATTATAATTAATATTTCTCTATTACTGTTAATGAAATACTTTTCATAACTATCATCAAACTGAATATAAAATAAAGTTTTCTAGAAATCAGCCTTTTAGATACAAAGCTCAACCATTAGAGAGAATCAATAGGTGGTTACCCAACTCTTATAAGTTATAATTGTGATTGCAACTGCAATAAAATTTATTTAAACTTCAGATTTAAAACACAAAAAAAAAACTTTAACAGAAAATAAAATTAGAAAAATCCTTGGATTTATTGATTTCAATGTTTTATGCTAAAAAAGGAAACAAATATTAAACGTGAAACTAATACATTTATTATAATACTTGATAAATTTCAGGTATGGTACAAGTTATTAGTACACTATGTTCTAAGTTGGGTAATAACTGTACAATATGATTATCTTGATTTTTATTTTTTTGGAGATTTTTTTTCTATATGTTTACATATATGATCATAATTTTATTGGCTTATTTATGGTATAATACTAATATATGGTATATATCCTATACTGATTTCAAGTGATTAATTTGATTTGTTTTTTAAAAAAAATAACTATTTTTGTATTGGAAGTTGTTATACTTTAAATCTTTTTTAAAATGGTTATAATTCTGCTGTCTTCACCTGCTTCATCAACTTTTAGTCCTTTTTTATTCCTCACAAACAATTTTTTAGTGTTGGTGGCCATCTTGGATAAACTATTTTCCCATCTAAGTTCGATATTTGGAGCAGTTTTAATCATGTCAAAAACACCTTTTGTGGGAAGCATACCAATAACAAATTAGTTCCTCAGATCCTCTTCATTTATCATATCAGTGTCACATAGAAGACAAAATTCTAATCTTTTTCTGCTTTTCTAAATATTTATCTTAATCACCAAAATGGTTTTTAGACTATCTTGACCCCATTTCTAACATTTTAAAACTTATTTAGCTTCCTTTAGTAAAAGAGAGATTATCCTTCTTTACACTATAAGCATGCGATTTTTTATAAATTTTTTGCAATTGGTTTGAGAAACTATCAGTTTTCCCATGGAATCCTTTTAGAAATTTTTTATATGACACTTTATATAGTCTATTTCTAACAATAACATTAGGCAAAAGCTATTAAATCCCCCCCCCCTAAAATTGAAGAAGGATGAAGGTTTATTTTCAATATATATAGTCATTATTTAATTATTGAAAAATAGATTAATAATACTCAATTCTGAAATTAAAGCTAAATTTAAATATACTATTATCCTAATCATTCTATAGCTGATAGTTCCATATGCAAGCAAAATATATCGTACATAGTAAAACTCTGAAGCCCAGTGGCTGAGTAGTAGTACCATCGTGGTTCCACGCCACAGGTCCAAACCTCGGGCAGGGCAAGGTTGACTCAGCCTTTCATCCCTTCAGTGAGTCAATAAACGAGTACTAAGCTTGCTTAGGAACTTAACACTGGGGGTTTCATGTCTGACCACCTGATCAGAACATCTGCTCATACACCTCAGGGCCCCAAGGTCACATAACGAAACAAAAGTAACTCATTAGAACAATTAAAATAATCCCCATTCTTTGCTAATGACAAGTATGAACACTAAGAAAGCCCATTTCACTACCAATAATAAAAAAAACTATTATGAGAATTCTGTATCATTATTCAATTGTAAATATATTTAAGTCTTGGAACAAGTTACATTAAAACTTCCAACATATTTCTGATAATTTCCTATATTTAAAAATGAAAAATGATTAAATATTTTACAATTTAAGAATATCCAATTATTATATAACAGGTACAATTTTAGTAAGTGTATATTGTAGCATAGTTCCAAATAATAAGCACATTATAAATGTTTTATTTTCTTTTAAATCATTTAAATAATGAATCCATCAAAATTTTCAGTTTAAAATTTTAGAAAAACTATCATTAGTACAAAAATGCATTTGTTATTAGGAGCCTATATCTAATTTTGTAGTAAAAAAAAAGTTAACATGAAGAAAAACTAAGGGGCTAAATGTTTAAATAAAGGTATAAAATGTCCATGGTTTTATATTTGGAAGTAAAACAAAATATTGCTGAAAACTATTCTTTCCCATAAGTTTCTAAAAATAAGAAATTTTACTATAAATAATTAAACTTAAACAATCTACTTCATCCTTAAAAAACAAATGTAAAATTTCATTGATATAATCTGGGTCAGGTTTTCCTATACTGCAATACTAGGCCATGGCTTACAGATGCAGGAGTCAGGAAGAAACAAATTATCAGAAAGAAATATCCGCAACACACAACAAAATATTTACAATTGCTATGCTTCCTCTTACCCTGCTACAATTTTAGTATTCAACTTTACGTTACATCATTTTACAAAAATTTAATAAAGTGGAATATTTAATTAAACAACTTTGTTTAGTAGGATAAAAGTATGCAAAAGTATTCTTTTGGCATTGGGTGCAGAAATATATATAAATCTGGCCCAGGATATAATACATAGAATAAGAAAATATATCTTGACATTAACTGAATGCAAATGATTAATGATTAAAAATACAGTTAAGTATGAAACAAAATTTAAAGTAATCTTGCAACATAAATGTTTTGATATTTTATCAAAAAAGCAGAAAATTGTGCAAGTTGTAATAAAAGTAGTTGCCATTATTCGAATTTCAAATGGCTGCATTACAAATATATAACATATCTTTCATAATACAATTAAAACTATACATATACATTTTAAATAGGGTTTAATAATTTAAAATAGAGCTGAAATATTTTAAGGAACATAATCAACATTACTTTAAAGAGACACAGTAGAAAAATAATTACCAAGGCACTTTAAAACTGATTGCTGAAGTGATAATTGAAGGTACATAAAAAAAACACCCAAAATACTAAACAAAAATGCATTACTATTCATTTTTATTCTTAATCACCAAATCAAATTCTTTGAAAAAGAGGTTTTTGTTTCAAATTATCTAAATTTAAATATAGTTTTTGCAGCAATCTTTCAGTGCTTTTAAATGATCTTTCACTGATGTATTGCACAAAAAAAAATCCAGAAAATAAACATTAAATAATTTTTTAAATTGTATTTGCAACAGAATCTTTCTCTCTCTCGGCTGAATAATAAAACAGTTTGTCAACTTCGCTAAGCGTGCAGCCGGCATACAGTTAAACTGTCATGTTCTGCTTGGTATATTTCATAAACATACATGAAAAACGTGTCCAACTATAATTTGCTGTCATAATACGCTGTGCTTTTATTGGTTAAAACTTAGAGGAACAAACCAAGATTTAAGAACAGATCGCTCAACTCTGGTTAGACAGATACACTCTTCTAAAATGGGTTTGTTGTGACTCTCCTATTGGGTGTTCAAGTTATCGTGGCAAACATTGTTCACGGCTCACATGCATGAGCAATCTTTGCGCATGCTCAATGGCGCCTGAAAAAACTACCCCAGTATAAGAATGCTTTTTTTTTAATATTCACTCAGATTTTAAGTAGAGCAGTGCTCCCAGGGCCGGATCTACGTATGGGCTTAATGGGCTGCAGCCCAGGGCCCCCGGGTTCTAGGGCCCCGTTCCCCTAGATAACAGAAAAAGATGCTTACAATCAAAACAGTATTAAAATAATAAAGCAGTAAAAAAATACAATGCAAAAATAAAATACCCGAAATACCATACCAAATTCATTTTTATGTTCGAGAGCAAGAGTAATTTACTTTTGTTCTTTCTCCCTACCACCGAATAAGCGGAAATTAGTAATTAATAGATAGAGGTTCTATCATAGGGTGGTGCCGATGAGCATCGAGCACTTATACAAACGTAGTGACACTTTTTTTGCAGCCATTTATTTTTGTGCAATAGATGCAATCAGGTTTTGGGTCCCAAACTGGATCTTTCAAAGTATTGAAAAACCATAACATAAACATAGACTTTGGGCTCCTAGAACCTTGGGGCCCCCGCAATGCGGGGTTGCACTGAAGTGAAAGAGAAAGGACGCCACTGAAGTGAAAGAGAAAGGAACTTAGCCAAGGAAAACGGAGAAACACAACAAGGAAATATCAATGAGGAAAATATGCAAGATCTCGATGACTAGCAGCCTTCTGAAAATTGTTATTCAGACAGAGCACATCAGTAATGCCCCGACCGAAAAATGTTTACAAAATGTTGGGTTTGAGTTCAGAACCGAATTTTCTGAGTGTGAATTTGGTTGATACGAAAAGAAAATAAGTCTGTTTTACAAGAGGAGGGCATGACTAAGGAAATTCATTTGGGGACGAAACTTTGTGTGTTTGCAGTACTCCTTTAGAACAGTGGTCTTTTTCAACTCACGGAACTCTTAGAATTTGAGAGTGCTTTCGTGGAACAACTAGAACTAGAATATGTTTTCGTGGAACCCCATTCCAAACACATACGTCGAAGATTATGTCTCAAAGTAATATTTAAAGTAGATCAACATGTTACAGGCACTTCATGTAAAAGCAATTAAAAAAAATGTTTGCATTTATCATTTAAAAAATTCTAATCTAATTTTGTTAATATAATTTACTTATTAATAATATTAATATATGATTCAAGTGTGACATATCCATGCATTGTATTTAGTAACTCAGATATGTGCTTCCTTTTTTTTCACACGAACTGTCGAAGTCTAGGTCTGCTGAGATTAAGTGCAATTGCATTTCTTATTCTGAGTTTAATTTGCCTTTATTCTTTGTTTTCGTTGCCACTATACATACGTTCAGAAATACACTTCACAAACACAATGTACTGAATGGCATTAAAATGTTTATAGATGTGTGAGAAATAGCGTGTATTTTGCATGAGAGAGAATTTGAAACCTAAAATTTAGAAGCTGTTCTTGCTTAAATTTAGAATTTAACATCAAATCTATTAACATGTTGTTCGTTTTCCTTCATTATAGGTGTGGTTTTCCACTAATGTAAAAAGGTGCATTTTCCATTAGAAAACTATTTAGTTTTTTCAAGACATTGTACTAACTAACGAGCATA